>WEIT01037634.1:336-10618 GCA_013389985.1 Dryoscopus gambensis | reverse complement strand
TTATTTGTGTCTTCAAACTGATCTATTAGCAGACCTTCCCACACCGGTAGGATAAAGGATTGTGTATTCTAGCACAGGAACATATCTTTTATCTCTAAAAGCCTGAGCTAGAACGCACTCAAGTTTCCACTGAGTCATTCAGCTTTGATATAAAGCGTACGTAAAAGAAAGTTTATCTGGAAAGCAATTTTATTAAAATTATTGTGTAGGTGCAATGCAATTCTTATGATTTCTACAATAGCTTTTCTTATTAAAAGTTCATGAGGAGAAAATGGAATCTATACACTGAAGAGATCACAGAGCAATTCATCCAAGAATATTATATAGGGGCAGATGATAATGGGATAATTAAATCACAAGGGGTAAGTTGTCATTAACTCTGAAACACAAAAGCTGCCTTAAAGAAGTAACTCCTTTTAAAGAGTTTTTATGAAAAATGCTTAAGTCCTTTTTTTTTTTTTTAATGGAAAGACATTCCCTTTTTCAAGCTCACGAGATCACAAGTTGCAGTTTAAACAATACAACAGTGGCTGCAAGAGATATTTGGCGGACTCTTCTAGTCACTGCAAAGTTCATTTCTTTACTTCAGATTCTGCTTGCCCTAAATACCTATCTTTTAGACAGATCATACTGTGAACAAAGATCTCTTAGGTGAATTTTAGGGTGCCTTCAAAAGTCATTGGTTTTCCTCCTAGTAGCCTAGTAGAGCATTAATGAAAATGAAAATTACCACATAAGATAAAAGAGGAGAGGCTTTTGGGACCAAGATGACAAGCACTCAAAATAAGCGAAGTCTGGCTACCCCAGGCACTCCAAGCAATCCAAGGTCTAAGCTAATAATGCCATCAAGTCTCTATCAAAAAGAGATCAAATCTATTCCAATTTTTTCCCCAACAATATAGTTTACCAAATGATCGTAACACCATGCTTAAATACCTGTTTTCTTGATGACAGTGCTGCCTAAATAAGTGTCCAAGGTCATCTGCTTCTACCCAGAAATTTTATTTTTAGACTGAATTCTTGCTACTTGAGTTGATTTTAGCTGCCTTCTTCTGGGAAAAACATATATTCCTTTGCACATCATCTCTCCATCTGCTTGCATGTTTTCTTTTTTTATAGATTATGTTTTCAGCCCATGCAGAATCACATAGAACAGGTTGTGTTGTGACAGATTAAGATTCAAATGTCAAATATGACATGTAACAAATTTCACATTACAACTCCAAGCAGTGCATCATTTTCAATGATAAACTGTCTGAGAAAATATAAAAATGCATGTCTTAAATTACCTCTGCAAAGCCTAATGAAACAAAAATTCTTAAATATTCCACTTGGCACAAAATGTTCAATTGCAACAAAGCAAATCCAGACTCATTGTGCTGGTTTGGGCATTCTGTTCTTCCTGGGAAGACTCAAGACAAGTGCCTTTAGCTTGCTTTTGCTGTTCCTTGCTTTTTCAGAAGTGCTTTGGAGGGGCAGCGAATGTCTGGAGCCTGTCGCCTGTTCAAATTCATTCTGTCATTAAGCAAGAGTCAAAGTGGTTGAGCTCAGTTATCATAACCCGGAAAAACTTCTGTGGTTTTCACTCCACAGTCTTTGTGGCAGACTCACACCAAGAAATGAGATTATTCCAAGGTTACATTTTTGGGTTCCAGGCTAACCCAGGATAGGCCTTCTGCCCTTTCTAAATGAATGATTCATGTCAGCAGTGTTTACTGAGCTTGTTGATGGACACAGCAGCACATTTTTCAAGGTACCTGCACAGTGCCTTGTAGTCAGCTCTCCTGAGACAGGTGCAATGTGCGGAGACTACAAGTGTCTTTCACCTCAAGGTCGTGGGGTCAAATCTGGTGACAGTGTCCAAGAAGTAATCTTGCCAGTCTTGTTCAGCACCTTGGCAAAATGAGGTGATGGATACGCTTTAACTCCCACAGAATCATATTTCTGTATCTCAGACTTAAAAAACCAGAACAACCAGGGTTTCAGCATACAAAGTAAATTCCTCTTTGTGCTTCTACCTGTAATTCACTTAGATTAATTAATTAATTAGGACATAGACTATTAAAACAGGCTATGTCTGCTTTCACTGATGTCAAAAAATATTTCAATTAAGGAAATCTGTAATGGTCCTTCCTGGATGTAAGGGAGCACACAAGTAAACTTTAAGGTCAGGTTTAAGTTTCTGAATGGCATGAAATTAATATTTATAAAGAAAGAACAAAAATATATTGAATAATGTTTATGGTCCTGTTTTACACAATGATACCTTTAGAAAGAGGGTATTTTATTCACTCTCCCTGCACAAAATAACAAATAAAAAAATAACAAATAAAAAATAAAAAAATTCTCTTTGGTTCCGGTTACCTGTCCTACTTGTTATCATATACGATGTCAATTTGCTGTTTCATTAGTGAGCAGATTAATGCTTGGTCCTAGAGAATTCTTATGGAATTCTATTCATGATGAAAATTAATTTCCCATTATTGAGACATGAAGGCTCAAAATTGCTTTATTTAAGATGTTAAAGCAAGTGTGTTGTATGTGGCAGAGGTGTATAATGAAGCAGCAGTGGAACAGAATGATTTTGTGAATTGGAATAAATCAGCACCTAAGTTATGTTCATACAATCCATACAGTTTAAAAAATACAAGCAAATGTCAGACTTAATCCTCATTGTCATGGAAAGCCATTGCAAATACATGGAAAACCAACATAAAGCTTGCTGAGCTGTGATGTTGCAGACAGCTTCCAGGGATCAACTACAGGACCCAACGAGAAGCCAGGCCAACTTATGCATAACTCAGCAGATAAAGCTTAAAAATTACTTCCTAAATGTAGCTGTAAACTTAATCTGTGGAGAATGAGTAGTGTAATTACTAAAAGCTGGAAAATATTGCCTTCTTATTCTCTGTGTAGAAATTAGCCAAAATAACTCATTCTCCAGTGCTGAGAACAGAAATGCAATGCTGAAATGTCAGAAGATCAAACCAAGCCAGCAGCAGCAGTTCAGTGTGATTTTCCAGGCCAGTGAAATGCGTGGAAAGATTCACAGCATTGCCAGGTCAGAGGGAGGCCACTCAAGTTTCTCACGACCTTGGCTGCAGCACAGACCACAGAATTTCACTGAGTTGCTTCTCACTGAGTGCTGTGTCATGTAGTGAAAACACCTTCTGGAAAAACATTTTATTGTGATGCAAAAACTCCAAAGGACAGAGTGTCCTTTAATAAGCCTTTCATAGAGCTAACTGTGTCATAATCACAGATTTACATTATCCTCTCAAGAATTCAGAGGGCAGCACAAGTCGTTCACATCCAGGTTGTGCAGCTTTCTTGTTGAGAACAGTGAAAGCCCCCCTTTCTGACAGACACTGGGCACACACCTAAAGCTGTCTGATAAAGCAAACTGTATCTGTGCACATGGAATTTTTACCAGAGGACTCTGGGGTTGTTCTTGGTTTGTTCTTTTGATTTCTTTTTTTTTCCCAAATTTCAAAGTCTTTCAACAACAAATCTCTGAGTTGTCATTCATGCAAAGCTTACTTTGACAAAAGACTCACGGAACTGGCCCTTAATGCAACTTTTAAAAATACCTGCAAAAGCACTGAATTTTAGACTTTTTAAACTACTGTACCATGAAAAAGGAACTCATTATTTCTTAGGCTTTACCTTTTGCACACTGGGGCAAAACAGAGCAATTTAGATTGCCTGGTATATAAAAGATACCAACAAATTCACCTTTTGTGTCAGAGCTAAGAAAACAATAAAGCCTGAGAGTAGAAACGTTTACAAAGGGTTTTATAAATTCAACAAAGATGGCAAATACTGTAAATCAGTCTTTTAGTATATATAAACCTTCTTGGAGGATCTTGGAAGCAGTTCTTTGTTTGTTTTATAACATCTCAGCCAAAATCTCATTAAAAACCTGAATGCAGTCAATTCCTACACACTTTCAGAAGAGCAAACGTGAACTTCTGCAAGATTGCAGGTTTTCCAGTGGCAAAGCCTCACTGTTTCCCTTCCCATCTTGCAGCCCAGGGGCTGTGCCCCTGACAGCTCTGCAAACTGAGCATTTCTCCTGTAAGACCTCTGGGAGAGCAAGCTCGTACTGTACCTTGCTTTGCTGAGAAACAGCCAAACTCTTCTGTGTTATACTTCCACAAAGACACTCAAACATAATTGAGAAATCTTTCTCGGCTAATCCCCTCTGGCTGCATGGCATAACAGTCACAGATCTTGAACACAAAAATAATGTGCGATTTGGGCTGGCTTTGAGATTTCTCTGTATTTTTTATACAAAAAAGAAGTTTATATAATTAAAACAGCAATGTCAGCTTTGAGAGAAGGCTTTTTTTTTTTTCCTAAATCCTGACCACTTGTAAAATCATTGTGTTTGACTAAGAATGGAAAAATTGGACCTTATTTTAAGATTTAGCACCTTATTCTTTCAAGATTTAAAAAACAAGCGTGAAAAGCTAGGAATCCTTATTTCCCAATGTCATTGGAAGTATTCCCAAAACTTTCCATGCTAGAAGGTTGGGGTTTTTTCGTTAGCAGGTATTTTTTAAGATTTTGAATAAGTTTTGATACTGTATCTCTGTGCATTTGTAGTTTTTTTTCTTGTTTGATTGACCTAGATGTAAAGCGCATCATGTTTGAGACCTCTGAGCAGCATGAATTTCAATTTCTGGAAAGTAAATAAGTGTGAGTTTGGAGAAAATAGAACATGGCTTCACTGTCCTTCCCTGACTTTCCCAAACAATCTTTGATATTAAAACTTCTGGAACTAAATTTTTTACTGTGAAGGTGGTGATATGATGTGCTAGATACTGTCCAAACAGTAGAGAAGGTGGATGAGGAAAAAAGTGCAGTGCAGGTTTTTATGTCCAAGACAACTTAATTCAAGGTAAGTAGCATTATAAAGGAAGGACTAGGATTGGGAACATCATGGGTCAGGCCAGGGAGAACTTGTAGGCTGCTGAAGGAGAACCTGAACAGCTGAAATTGGATGTAAAAGGGGTGGGTAAGGCAAAATAGGATTCATTTTCTTAATGCCTTCCTAAAAGAGTTGATTGGCAGAGTGTTTTTCTGTTTTACTGCAGACAGTTTGTCACTGGACCCTGAAGTCTCAAAGGCGAATGCCTATGGTTTCACGGGCTGCCTGTCCTCCGTTCAGTACAACCACATCGCTCCCCTCAAAGCTGCCTTACGCCATCCCAGCATTGCTCCTGTGACTGTCCGAGGTTCCTTGACTGAATCCAGCTGTGCATCCATAATGGAAGCTGACGTGAACACAGCAACAACAATATATTCTTCATCAGGTACGTCCTGCCAGGAGGGGACTGGGGAGTTTAAAGGGTACTGTAGAGTGAGCTTTCCTTCCTTTTTGCTGTAATGCATTTGTGACAGTATGAATAGGGGAACTGGGAAGTTGCCTTTTCTCTCACAATTAAGAGTGCTGAGAATGAGCATCAGGATTAGTCAAGGCTTCTTTGAAAGTCACTGTTCTGAAACAGTGTTTTCAGACTAAGTTCCTGGATCACCTAAAACATGCCTAGAACAAACAAAAAAGTCCCAGAGCTGAAGTGGAAAAGCATTGAAAGTTTGGTTATGCACCCGATTTGTCATTCCTGTCCACCCCAGGTAACTCCTGTGCTGCAGATCTCAAAGGAGAACATAAATGTTTACACAGGTTCCATATCCCAGGGGCGATGAAGCAGTAGAAGTCATACAAAAAACAAGTCAAATTTGTTCCCACCCTAACAGAAATGAGCAAAAACTCTTGTACAAACCCCTTGGTGTGTGTGTGACTTCCACTGAATGCTTCCACTTCATTCTCTTAGACTAAGGAAGGGGAGCACTACTTGAGCAGTACCAGCAAGATGATCCCAATCGTTTGTATATCTTTTGCAATCCTGAAGCTGCCCTCTGGGAATCTGAAGTATTTTGCATATGTGAATTTGTATGCAGAGAAGGAAACTGAGAGCAGCTGGAAATGTTGTCACCATGAACAGGGACAATCAAGTTGCTGCTTTAGTCACCAGTGGATGTGGCAGAATTCTTAATGACCAGAAAGGGGTACAAATTAAGGGCTGTTTTTTGCCCCTTGACCTATGAAGCGACTTTCTCCTTTTTGACAACTAATAAAACTCTGGTTTAGATCATAACACAATTCCTTTGACATTTGTACTTGCATTAAATCCCCATTTCCTGCAGCTTCTGCCTAAGATATTCAGCAGAAAACAAATGATGCTATTAGCATTCTGCATAGGGAAAAAGGCTGCTGATTACTCTGGAGAGTGGCTGCCAGTGTGCATGTGCTCCTCCCCCGCCCCCCACTTCCTTCTCACTGCTTGGAGTTGTCTGAGGCATCTGCTCTGACGCACGGAGAAATGTGTCTTGTGAGTCCTGAATGGGCAGTAATACTGAAAATATGAACTCTTTGCCCTTTGACTTGTCACCTCAATGATCTAATTTTTCTAAGGAGTTTAGAAAGCAGTAAAACCTGAGGCTCAGAACTTCAGGACAGAACACGGAGCAGAATGTAGCATTTGAACTTAAATATTTAAAGCATACAGTCAGTTGCAGTCTACTGTCAAGGTTAAGCACTGTTGCATCAGAAATGCAGAATTATTATAAAAACCCATGCCTGTCTTTGCCACTCTGTGCTCTAAAATATGATTTCCTCTCAATGTGATGAATTATCTGACATTCCAGTCTCACTATTCACACTGGATTTGATTAAAGGCTGAATAAGATCTTTAGAACAAGTGAATTCTGAAGACTTCGTGTCTTTATATGCTAAAGAGCACTGGGCGGTTGATTCTTGTTAAAAAAAAATTCCAATTTATAGCAAATTATAATTTCTATAGATGTACTTGAGCATTACATTTATACATGGAAAGGAAACATTTTAAGAAATAAAAAGAAAACAGAGTCAAGGATTAACTTTCAAATTTAGTGCCTATATCTCAATTCATCACTTCCCAATTCCTCATTATTGAGTGTCTGAGAAGAAAAATAGAACTTCAAAGGAGGCTGTACATGTCTGCGTCGATATTCTAATGTACAGATACAACAAAAAAGCCCACTAGGAAAACTCTTTAAATGTGTGAAAAAAAGCTCTCTGTATTTGTAACTTGAAAACAATTGAAGCTATTTCCTTCAGAAAGAAATACTTGTGTTCAAAAAAATTTTCCTTACAGACAGATAGGGAATAAAATCCATTCACACAGTTATCTGAACACATTTCTTCTGATTAGGAAACACAAAATGAGAGGTGACTTACTGTGGTTTTGATATTTAACAAAGATCAAGAGATCACCTTCTTCCTTGCTGAGGCACACTTAAAGATTTAGTTATTCTGAACTCTATATTGATGGTATAGAGATAATGGACTTTTCCTATGGTATTTTTTCTTAATATTAAAATACTGTAAAAATAACAGAGGAGATTCAACTGCATGAATGGTGGAGTCTTGAGCTGCCTGTCCTCTTCAGCTGAAAGCAGGTCTTCAAGCATTTAAAGTAAAAAATGTCAAATACTTTCAAAAATCCAGAACTACACAGACAGTATTTGCTTCTGAAAGGCACCTTAAACAGTGAAGTCCCTGTCTCACCGTACTTATTGTGCTGCCTGGTATTTCCAAACAAGCTCTAAGTGGCTAGGGATGTGCCAGGACAGCCTTGGCTGTAGCAGCTATGAGACGGTGAGGTTGAGGATCCTCAGATGAAGGAAAAAAGGCAGAAATGCATGACTGCAACTTTTGACCTTCTCATAGACCTGCTTGGAAGGGTCCCACAGGATACAGACCTGGTGAGAAGAGTGGCATGAGAGGTTGTAAAGTCTTCATCCTTGGATATATTCAAAACCCAAATGGATACAGCTCTGAAAAACTTGATGGAATAACTTGGATTTGAGATGGGGTTTGGACTAGCTGATTTCTAGGGGGGCCTTGTGACCTCAGCAGGGCCTCCAACCTCAGTGAATCAAGCTGTAATGTCACCAGTCTTATCTAAAATGAGGATGTCCTGTTAAGATCTCATATGAGACCCAATATTGCTTTTCCTTGGCTTCAGAGTTCAGCATGTTCCCACTGGAGATGGCTCTGCTGTTACAGCCCATCTGCTGCACTGTAACAAACCCTCCTCTCCTGGTATCCTGATTTTATTTCTCAGGCAAAATATAGTTCTTGGGGCTTGTGTCTGTTGGCCTTCATTCTGAAACTGATCTTCAACATTTGTTCTGGTTTCTTCTCAGTGCTTAAATTCTGGTTACCAAAAAATAGTGGAGTGCTGGTTGCATTAGGTGTCAAATCTTAAATAATCTTTTAGGCACAAATAACGTCTTATATAATTTTTAAGGTATAAATTTAATTTCATGTTTTTTCATACTTAGTTAATAATTTTTCATGACTCTTTTTGACTAGGTCCATCTACTGGATACCAGCTGCGATTTTTTCTCTAGTACAAGAGGATTGTTGTAGAAAAGATGTAAATATTTAATTGTCACTGATTTCACTGGCTTCAGCTGAGGGATGGAGTAAAAAATATCTCACAAAACTGCCATTATCCAAAAAGTTAACTCATCTTGAGTCTGAAATAATGACTGCTCTCCTCTTCTAGTTTGTGGAAAGAAATAGGGGAGTCACACTGTCAATCTTTGACAGCCATCTTAGAGTATAAAATAATTTTAGGTTCTTCTCCTCTTTGACTAAATAAAAAAAAAACCTAAATTGCTAGTTTTGATTTATGCAGCTAACTCTTATATACTGAAAAATACAGTGAGATGAAACTACTCGTGATGTAAAACATTATTACCAATTGTGATCTAATTTTGAATTTGGCCCTATTTTGAGCTTATGCTGAGAGGCCTGAGATTAGGCTAGATAATGCCCAGATTTCCTTTACCACCTAACCTTTTCTATGATGCATTCTATATTTGTGTGTAAAAATACATTTTTATTCCCATTTTGGTCCCACAAATGTAGTAGACAAGATAAAGCATTGCCATGACTGTTTTTTGGCAATGTTACTCTGTGCACACCATAACCAGCCAAGGGTGCTCTTGTAAATAGGACTCAGGCTGAGGGTTCAAATCTGTGATTGGTGATTACCAATCATGTGGAAATGGGTGTATTGGAGCTGGCCCCAGAAGTGCCTTTTGTGTCTGTAGCTCAGTCAAGGGACTGCACCTTTTCAGTCTGGGTGTGATTGAAGAGAAATCCTCGCACCCCTAAAACTTGCAAGTAGAGCTTCATTTTTTAAAACATCAAAGCCTCTTGCAGGCTCATGTCTTCGCACCTCTTCGGGGCTGGTATCGGTGATGTAGACAATGAGGAAAAAGTGTCCCCTTTAAGAACCTTAGTCCAAACCCACCATCATTACAATTCACAGTGTCTTGATGCACAAACATGAAATTGTTCCTAGTTTCAATAAGAAACATCGTCAGCAATGGCATGCCAAAATGCCGCTGACTCAGTTACTAAGGTGAGGATGTTCAGTTACAATAAAACTTGCAACACCAAATTTCTCAGTCAGGCTTCCACCTTTTGCATGAGGAAAATCAGTTTAGCAGAGCATTACATAATGCATAGCAGAGACAGTGATCTCTGACTCCCTCCCTATGTACATTCTCTGTATGATAGCCTGGAGGCTTGTAAGGGAGAGACACACAAATATGAGTCCCTTCAAAGGAGAGGGTAAGCTGAATAGAAAAGAAAAATGTGAAGGTGCAAAAAAACTATTCAGCTAGCAGTAGAAAACATGGCATTTTCTGAAACATGCTGCACTAAAAAATAAGTCCACTGCTGTAACTCCACTGACGTCTGGAAGGCCTTGACCTCTTAGATTTGGATCTGAATTTGAAACATGTCAGCTATTTGACTCAGTGTTTGTGCAGTAGTCATTTGGGGACGGAGTACAAGACAGCTCAAACATCAAGGAGCCTTTAATATGAGGTAATTTCTGTTCCCTCTCTGTTTTGGATCATATTTGACCACTGCATTTCTGTAACGGAGATAAAAACATCCCTTCCAAGAAGCTGTCCCTAGCAGAGACTGCTTCTCTTCATGGGATTCTATTCAACCTGTATATCTCATCTACAGACATAGGTCAGGTCTAAATCTGCCTACCATCCCTTTCCTTTGGCATCTTTCTGATATCATTTCTTAGGTAACAACAAAAAAGATACTAATACATCTCTGACTGAGAAAAGCTCCCAAGAGGCCATTCAGTTTAAATGTCTCTCTGATTCTTCTGATGAACTGAAACAACACTTTCAGATG
>WEIT01037622.1:2075-20509 GCA_013389985.1 Dryoscopus gambensis | reverse complement strand
TGTATGACTAAGAACATAAAAGTTAGAAAATATTAAATGTAAAAAACTGCTATGTGCAATTTCAACTCTGCGTATCAAACACAGAACAATGGACTCAATTATTTCTCACAATGAGCACAATCACGGTTGACTGTGGCATTTCTTAACTGGTATTTAACCACAAGTCTGCACTTGCCAATATAGGTTTCTCTGGCTGTATCTATCTCTCAGCACAGAGTGGTCCATGACACAAGATGAAGGATGCAAACTCTTGCCTGACAAAGTATCTTTTGGGCTGGCCCAGCAAAACCTACACACAGACCAGGCAGATGCACCTGAGTACTCAGAGTACCTTCAAAACATGGCTTGGAGTAGCTTCTGAACATACATTAATTGGGCACTTTCACATTTTTTTTTTTAATTGCACAGCCAGTATGCCCATGTATAGAAAATGTGTTCCCTCTCACTGTAAGATGTATGACAAAACATTCTAGTACATGCAGACACCACTGGGCTCACTGTTCAGAACTGACTCATCTACCAAGCTGAAAATACATATATATTTATGTACTTAGGCACGCATACACAGGGGCAGTATAAAACATGCAGGATGTTAAAATGACTGAGGATTACAGGGATCTGGCTTCACTCTCTGACTGACACAGACTTTCCAGGAGTTTCTCAGCTAGTCAGTCCCTCTCTTTACGGCACAATCACCCACCCTGAAGCAGAGGAGGTATACGCTTTTTTCCTTCATCTCATTCTCAGAAAGGAATGACTTACTTTATCTGAATTAAGCAAATAAATTCAATTTTGGACAACAACCAAGACTGGAAAATTTCATCCCGATAAGCTTTTCTGACTGAAGACAGAGGGTTAGAAGGGAAACGGTTATACTGCCTTAACTCTAGGAGGTTCCTTCCGTTCCTGCTATAATGCAAAATATACCAAGATGTGCCAAATTTCCATGGTAGTCTGCATCAGGCAGCGACAGGACACTGAAGTGCTCTGTGGAGACTAACGCATAAATCCAAAATGATCTTTGGACTGCAGTGACTCTTCTCTCCTGAGATGTATTACATTTTTTAAAGTCAGTGAAAAATAAAAAATTGCAAAATACCACTTTTAATCCTTGGACTACAAAATGGTTGAAACCTCCAGAGCCCAGTGAGGGCCAGAAACAATTTTTTTTCCCAGATTTGGGGGGGGCAGGGGGAGGGCAAGAGGAAAGGGAGAGAGCAAAGAGTGGCTGGTTTCAAATAGCAACATTGTCCAAAAGGGTGAAAGGGAACAGATGGCCATGGAGAATGCAGCCTCAAAGCTCTAAAGAAAAGGGCTATTTTGACAGATCTTGCTGTTTCCTATTCAAGCATGAACACTCTGGCATGGAGAGTTAAGATGATACAAGGAACAACCTCTGTTCCCAGCAACTGACTATGGGCAACTGGGCTCTGAAGCTCTCTGAGAAAAACAACATAAGACAGACAGACAAACAGATATGGCAGCAAGCCCAGATCCCAGCCACCAGGAAAGGGAAAAAACCCAAAAAGCAAGAACCAAAAAAACCCCCGCAAACATCAGAAAGGCTAGAAACAGCTGCCTTTTCTTGGCTCCAGTGCAGAGCATTAGAAAGAGCCTGTCCAGCCTTTCTCATCTTCCTTTTCGGTGAAAACTTCTTGAAGGGGTCACCCTCAAGCTGTAGGTCTTTGCCCTGAGAGGAGGTGAAAAAGAGGACAGACCAGAGCTCAAGTCTGGCTCAATGAAACCTGCTTCCTTTAATCACACAGACCTCCCTCTAGCAAACTACGAAGAACTCTAAACATAAAAATGCATCATTAATGCTGGATTTTTGCATGCAAAAAGGTTGAGAAACTTAAAGTTGTGGCTCTCACAGTATGTGTAATTTGTTTGCATAGAATACAGCAGAAAGCCATTATATCTGAGGGCAGGGAAAATTGTATCTGCTGTGGGAAACACTGCTAATGTGCGTCCTGACTTTTCTATTAGTCTTACCAAGAGAGTGCATCAACAGCTGTTTCATTCACCAATTCTGGATATGTGCTATCAGATCGAGATTTCAGTTTTGAAGGACAGCTTCACATCCACACCCAAAATTTAAAGAGGAATCTAAGCCGTTAGTTGTAACCAGATTTCACTGTTTCCAAAGTCCAGAGGACAAGAGATGAATCTCAATTTCTGAATTTCTCTCTGATTTCTGTATCATTTTCATGTTTAAGGCAGAACCTGATGTACTGCCTGTTTCCCAGCCAAAGCTCGCCTATGGGCAGAAGCACTGAGCAATACCTTCCCTTTTCACTGAAGCGGGGACCAGGGCAATGGCAGTCTCAGGGAGGAAAAGAGGGGGTATATGGTATAAACATTAACTATCTTCACAATCCTTCCCTGAGGCAGGGAAGTGGCTATCATCTCAATTTTAATATCCTCCTTTTAAAAAATCATTGAAGGAAAGAGATAATAATGAACTATGGGTACTCACATGCCAGAACTCCAAATGAAGAAATGAAAATGCTACATACTGATCCTATCTGCACCTTTGTTCCCTCAGCTGTGAAATAGCATTTGTTTACTTTAGTCAATAAGTAGTAAAAGTGTAGAAAAATAGACACCAGGAACAAACCACCTCGACATCCTTAGCAATGCAAATTATTATTGAAACCATAGTTTTCTACAATACGTACATAATTTGTGGGGTTTTGTTGGTTTCATGAAGGATAGCCAGTGTAGTCATTACTAGTTGTAATTGTTAATTAGTAACTAAATAGATAGGATCTGACTAGTGGAAGTAGTCAAACAATAAATAAAATACCTTATTTTAGGCTAAATCAGATAAATTCAGTTTCTTTTCTTCTTAACCATGAGCTTCCTAACACTGAGTAACTGCTCCAGGCTATACTTATTAAGGGAAACTCAAAAGCGGATTATTGGCTAAGTATTCATAAGTATTGAACTTGTGGATTCAATTTTCTTCCCCATGTTTCCTTGAGTAAAGTCAACCTAGTACCCCATAGTTTTCATTCTGCTTTACTTTTAATATATGAGTCCTTCTGTTCACTGCAACAGTAACCAATAGAGCTCACAAACCCATTCTGTCTTTCACGTTGCAGGACAGGTGGTCCCTCAGTATATTCCCACACATTCCAAATATTTTAAGTGTTCCACATCTGTTGTCTTCCCTGCAAGAACAGTCGGAGATGAAAACAAGAAGTTATATATAACATAGCAACTGACCTTGTATGCCACATGAGCTCTCTGTCATTTCAACAAGATTATAAATTTCAAAAAAGAGCTCAATCTTAATTTGTTATACTGCACAGCTATCTTGCAGAGAAGATAACTTGAGAATTAACTTACGACAGCTGTAATAGCCCAGACGATAAAACTGAATCTAGATGTGACATTTTCCCCCCAAGTATCTGCTGATCTACAGGAAATTTTTAAAAATTAGAGAATTAAGGTGATTCACACATTTTCTCACCCTACAAACCCCTCTATCTGCTTAAAAAAATTAATCAGAACATCTCCCATGTATGTATACGTATTCTTAGTGGGATTTTTATAAGTGTTTAGTGGTGGCCTACAGCAGGTATGGAAACACTAAACGCTATTTTTTACCCCTACAAGAATGAATCTAATCAATATGCTTTAAAAACATATGGATGCAAGTAATTCTTCTCACTAATGAAACAGAGCCACTGGTCAAGATTTGATGCCAGGACATTCAAAGTACTAGTTGCATCTCAACTAGTAAGCTACTTATAGAAGGCAGAAAATACAGCCTGGGCTGTACTTGGGAGAGGTGGCGAGGGTTGATATTTCTGCTCTCGCTCAAAGTGTTGCAAGATGGCAGCAGCTACCCGCAGCTGGGAGTCTGGTTTGCATCTTGGGCAGAAGCTGGCACGTCTCGCTGAACCAGCACTGCAGCTGCACTGGGCACTGGCTTGTTACGGACTGTAAGAGGAGACTGGCCCCTGCTGCATGACCAATGTCATTTCCAACAACATTCAGCATTCCTTCAAGTACTTTACCAGCTCAACCACACACATAAACTAAGAAAGCTAATGTCTCATCATACAAGATACTAGCAGTACAAACACCATCTCCAAAACTATGCAATAGAAACAAGCGCACCATCTTTTGTTGCTGTTATTTTGTTTTATTTTTTCAATTAAAAAGAAACCTTCTAGTCTGAGCTAAACTGAAATGTTATAGGGGATCCCTGTGTGACAGACCCCAAGACCATGTCTCATGGCAAAGGATGCCACTGTGTGACCACGTTCAAATAAAGCATAACTAGAATACACAGCAAATGTCTTAGAACTTCCCATGGAGCCAGGACTGAAACTTAGGACTGAAACTGCACATCCAGTGATATGAAGCATGTGGCTGTTTTCCAGCATAAACTAATTGCCAGAAAGTAAAGCAAGTTTAGTCATTGACCAGTTAGGTAATTTCAAGCATTTCTACTTCATATATACCCTTAAGCCATCCTCTCTATAAAGCAGCACGATGATTTCATTATCTGTCTTGGAATCAATGAAGCCAACTGCCTTGTGCTTCTGGAAGGCAACACCATGGGCAAGTTCATTCAGCCTGATGTGACAAAAGAGACATACAACGGGAAGACCATCTATTCCACATAGCAAAAACAAGTAACTGCTGTTTTTCCATCTCTTCTGCAGCTGCCTATCCTACCTTAGGCATAAACTCCATTATTTGATTACATTACACTTTGAAACAATTCAAATTTCTTCACACATGGGCTAGGAGTATGTAAAACAAATAACTTGAGCGCTGTCATGGAATACAGTCCCTGGGGAACTCCACATGTGTTTCTCGAGCAGAACTCGTACCAAGTTGACTTTGAAAAACAAATGAACAAGAACAGTAATTAAAACGCAAATGAACAAGAACAGTAATTAAAAAGTAGAATAGTTATGAGATCAACTCTGTTACCAAGTAACAGTACGATTAAAGATAATATACTTGGCATACATAGGAAAAGACTAAATATGGACTAAGTAGTGCGTTAGTGAATGTGGTTAAACAACTTGACCTTCTTGTGAAGTCAACTTTGATTTTTGCCCTTACCTAAGCTCTCATAAAAGCTCTGCACTAGTAGAAAGTTTCTGTAACTGACAGAAGGCTACAGGTGGCCTAGGTGAATTGAATGTGAAATGCAGAGCTAACCCACAATAGCACAGAGTCATCTCACAGAGCCTTACATCCAAACTCATGCATGAAGTAAAGTGTCAACAAAAAGCCCAAGGCCCAAATAATGTGGAAAGATTAATTTTCTCCATAAAACAGTGTTTGGGGAAGTGGAAAGATCTATTTATTATCTGCAATTTTCAAGACGGGCAAAAAGGGCAAAAGCGTATGTAGAATTGCTCTTTGAGGATGCTGCATGAAGAAATACAACTAGCTTGCCATCAAGGCACACACGGGAGACCTGGAAAGCACACAGTGACAGTGACACTGGATTTTCTCAGAAGAAAGCAGGCATTCTTTTCTGAAGGACAGTGCCCACAATCATTTTATAGATGCTGGATGGATGCAGGTTAATGACAGTTTAGGTAGCTTAGTTTGGTATCACTCAGATATGACATTAGTGTGCTCTACGTATTCATTTGCCATAAATATTACACATTCAATAACTCTAAACTGGACAAGATTCTTTATTTAACTATCATGCTATAATCATGATAAAAAGAAAACTGTTCAGAAAGTAGTAGTTAGGAAAGTGACTCCTGGATACTGTCAATCATCACAACGCTCTATAACCTCCACTACTGTCAGTGGGGGTGCACATGATGTGAGGCATCTGGCATGTTACTATCTACTTGGACAGGCAGAGCTTTCAGCCAGAAGTAAGTAATGTCTGGATATTTGGTACCTACTAGAGACCAACCTTTCTTCAAAGACTTTTCTGTTGGCTCTAACAAATGTGCCTTAGTTCTTCCAGCAAAGTAATTACTGGAAGAGATTTATGATTGCTCAAACTAGATAACCAGAACAGACTGTTCTTTCCCTAACTTCTGGGTTTTTTTCAGTAAGGAAAACTAATCCTCAAAACAATTTGTGAAAAATCCTGAATGAAAATGAATCATATGAAATTAAATAACTGGTTCTGTAAATGAGTAACAGGATTTCCAAAATTTATTTTGGAACAATATGCAGGTATAAATGTTGATCTTGCTAGTATCAACTTAGGTAAAATAAAGTTTATAGTATGTGGTCAGTTCAAAAATGAGGCCATGTAACTATATCACCATGTATTTCTGAAGCCAGTCAACAATATCAAGCTACTTTGGAAACACAGCAGAATTTGATAAGAGGTTCACCTTTAGATAGTCACCTTTCCAACTTAGCGAAACATGATTTGTTGTTAAAATGACAGTTCATGCACCAAAAGCCAGAAAATGGAAGTGCTCTCCTGTACTTGCTCATTTTACAGAAGAGGGGTACTTGGATTCAAAGCTTTGCTACCGACTGCAGACTTGAATCACAGCTTTCAAGTTTCCCCGCGTAGATAGGTACATGCACTTAGCTGCTCCAGCAGGCAGTAGGATTTGTAGGAAGACCTTTGGTGGCAAATTTGGGCCTAGTTTTATATCTGTAGTTCCCAGCCATTGCTGATGAACAGAAGCATATCAACAGCTTGCAGCCATGGCTAGCCTCCATTTATGCCCACTGAATCAAATGAATAAATTGTATATTCTACACTCCAACATTGACTATACTGGCAATATTTCCTAACCACAGCCAGTAAGAAAAAATTTAACCCCCCTGATTTTTAAAATCAGTCAATCTGCTAAAGAATAAACGCTTTATGAAAACCTGTACTTGCCAGTAAATCGTCTGACAGACACAGGCCATGCTGATACCTGCCAAGCAGATTTCCTGCTGAACCTTGCTGCTTTCCAGCCCACTCTGTGGCAGCCTGCCCAAATGACAGCTTTGGACCAAGGACCTGGGACTCCCAAGGAAACAGCTTAGGCAGTGTAAGAATAGGGGAGGGCATCCACATTCACAATTTTTTCAAAAAATATGTTGCAACTCTAAGTAGACACTTAAATACTTGTCTTTCCATTCCAATTAAAAGTATTTTCTGAAAACTCAGGAATTATTGCACAACAAGAAATATCATTTACTAGCCACTCCTATTACAAAGAACAACAGTCTTAATCCTTTACTGGAAAGCAGATCAACTGCCTCTCAATTGCCCTTCCCTTTTCCCTCCCTCCACCCCACTACACAATTTTCATTCTTACCTGGAGTCATACTGTTAATCTAGGTCATCTGTTAGAGTCTCCTACTCTAACATCTGATCATTGTTGGCTAGGACAGTGCACAAAGACTGTTCATACTATAACCAAATGACTTTCAAGAAGGAAGAGGCAATTTGCAAGACCAATTTACATTATCAAAGGTCTGACAGAAATTGTGGAACAGGGATATCACATCTTTGATAAATTATCAACCCTTACCTTTATTTATATGCAGATATAACATACCTCTAGAGTACCTTAGAAAGAACTGGTAATTACTACTGATGAACTGGTACCTACTTTCGTGATCCTTGACCCTTAATGTGGACATATTTTGTACATGATAGATGGGACAGCTATGGCTCAAACACATTTGTTGCCATTCAGTGGTTACAGTGGCAGAAACAGCATAAAGCTTGGGAAGAGGTGCCCAAATTCGTAGGAATACTAACAAACTTTACCACTTCTCCTGGTATGTCCCTAGTCAATGTTAATATAATCCTTCTTTTAAAAGGCAAGCACTGTCAAAGAAAAACAAATTACTTGGCTGGGCTTGCATGATCAGGTTTTTGAATTTAGCCAAGACATGTTATATCCTATCTCTTGTAAGAAGTGCCACAGGAATTTCAATGAGTTCAAATGGTGAAAATAACAGACTTGTGCTTCATGTGAAAGACAGTGTTTCAGCAAAAAGAGTGCCTCTTTATGTCACTCCCAGTGACTGTCTCAATGCTAATTTAGCAGAAAATAAGATGCTCACTGAACAATCAGTATTATTATTCTGTGCCCAACAAAAGCTTATCCTGATCATTTCAACCCAATCCTGCTTTATTTACAAGACACTGCAAGATAAGAGCCAGAGGCAGCACAGTCATTTGTCAGTTAACACTCACAGCTGACTACAGCAAGAACACATTCATGAAAAATTGAAATTAGTCATTCTCCATTGGCTTCTCTAGACTTTCTCTTCAGATGCAGTGACTTATTTAAGCAATAACCATTGCAATTTTGGTGAAATTACAGAAGTTACAGAAACAGTTTTCAAACACCAGTAACATTTAATTGTATTAGTATGCTCTCCAAAGGCATTACTGTGGGGTTAAACCTACAATGATACAACATTATTTTGCTTTGAGTTTATAAGTGGCAGTCTCTTCACAGAATGGGGACTGGAACTGAAAGCCATGGTCAGTGGCAGGAGGCTGCCATTAGTGCAACATACCCCAAGTTTAGTCTTCCCCTTAATAACCAACATACAGCAGTAGTGCTGAGTTTGACTAACACAGCTGTATGGTATCTGGTCAGTTCAAACAGAGACAGAAGACTAAATAAGGCACTGTAAAGGAATTTGCCAGACCATAAGTGTCTTGTCTTGTCCAAAGCAAAATGCATGTAGTGTATGAATCAATTTGGAATATAATGTTAAAAACTAAGGTATGTATTGGCTGCAAAAGAGCCAAATTGTTCTCATTCTAGCCATTATACTGTCTGAGCTTTTCTTCCCTAGTGAAAAACATCCATGGAAAAAAGAAAGAAAACGAGGAGGCAGAGTGTTTCTAGCGCTACCCTGGTGCTCCTGGGCGATCTTTTCATTTCCTACAACTTCAAGCTCACCACCTTCAGGAATAGGCAAGGAGAAATGAACTTATGTTCACTGACTGCACAGAACTCTGCAGTGAAATATGTATGTAGAAACTTACTCATTCTCTTGTAAAACTCAGTGCTTTCTGAGCCAAACACAGCAACGTATCAAACTCAGAACACTTCAAACAGTTATCGCTAATATTTATATCAGTGTTGATAATGACTTCAGAATGGAAGAATTCAGCTCCTTTCCATCCTAAATTTGGTGTTGGCTTCAAAACCATATACATAAATGAGATACATCAATGGAGAATATCAAGTCTTGTTTGCTCCCACAACATAGTGCTGGTATTTCCATCAGTGTTCTTGAATCTTACTAATTATTTTCTAAAAATAATCAGCCAAAAACTATGTTCCTCTGCAAATCTGTTAATGTTTTACTGCTTTAAACATTGAGGTTTTTTCAAATCAATGTCTTTCACAGCTCCATCTTTAATCTCATCTGTAAGCAGATAAATATTTCAGCCTTTATGTACTTTGACTCAAACTTAATTTGAGAAAAAGAATGATGAACATAAAGCAAAACTGACCATATCTTCTGGAACAGTCCATGCATAAAGTTCTTTACACTCTCTAGAGCACACAGTTCCCTTCTTTTAATTGCTGTACTTGAGGCTGTGACTCAATACCTGCTTAGCAGCTCCACAGCTGTACTGTTTAGCAGCTTGGGGTAAGAAATGAATCAAACTGTATTCAACAACTCATATCTACACAGCAGAAAAAAAACAGAATACATATATATACATGTGCAGAACAATGCAGTGAACTCTGTCCCAAGGGTGACTTATTAGAGTGAGCACCTATCCTAAGAATCAGCAAAAAACTTTGTTATAGCAGGACTTTTACAACAATACAGAGTGATTATTAGACATCTGCTATAACAGTCAGAAGCTTGGAGGGCTTGGGACGTGGGTTAGGTTTGGTTTGGTATTTCTGGGGGGGTTTTATTAGGTTTTTGGGGGTTTTTTTGTTTGGGTGGTGTTGTTGTTTTGTTTTGCTTTTTGTTTTTTATTAAGTGTGTAACTACAAGGCAGGTACTTGCCCTACATTGCCGCTGTTTCTGGATTTCTCTTTTAAAGTGACAGATGCAAAAACATCCTGGAAAACCTGAACCAAAGTTCTTTTGAAAAGGAGTTTCATCCAAATAGAATCATACCAAATAAAGCCATAAAATCAGAGACTGCTCTACGTACATCATAATGAGCCCTCAGATTAACTGAGTTTGCAATGAATTCTAACACACAAATAAATTCTGTGTAGCTTTTGGGTTTTCTGGCAACCACATTGCACAGTCTTGGCTATTACCCATATGGGAGTTTTGCCACATTAAAGGAATTAACATGCTGCTTTTCTTCTGCTAGCATGAGTTCTTAAATTATTTTAAAGATTCTTGTATCTCAGTTCTGCTTTCCACGTTAAAGCTGGCGCATCTAGCAGCAGTGACTCACTGTGGAGGGCATGCACCATTTCAGCACTGGCTCAGAAGAATGCATTGCTTGGGATGCACAAGTTCTCCATTTGAGCAACCACCAGAAAAAGTAACACTGAAATAAATATTTATCAACTCAGCTATAACTATTTCCCTTTCATACTGGACAGTGCTGGACAACAGACAGAATGTTAATGACTTGACTATTCATTCTTTTTATATGCCTCTTTTAATTGATTAAAATCACATCAAACATAACGTGTGTGGGACTTGTAAAGTCCTGCCTGCTCCAGTACAGTAAGGAAATCTGTTGCATGTGTTAATTTTCCCAGCCAGAACATTAGATCCCACTCTCTCTGCAAGATAAAGATCTATGTTTCTTTCAAACATTATGATTTCAATTCTTCTTACATAGCTGATTCCCAGAGGTAAGGAAACTGCACTCTCAAGGGATCTGAAGCGTGACTCTGAATTTTCTGACATTTGCAGTAGTATCTTTACTTTTTGTTTTTTCCCCCTCTTCTTCATTTCTCCCACTCCCACCCAGGACAAGTCTACTTTTTATTAGCTTCAGTGAGATTCCACAACAAAGTAACACTTCTCAGCATCTACTTGCGCCCTCTGCTTTGTCTGATCGAACTTCTGATAAATTGTCTTCACTACTGCCCAACAGCACAAGTTCTCTGTAATATGGAAAGTAATAATGTGGTGGATGTTCCCCTTAAAAGATTTTATCAGTGATGCAGCTCCCTGGTACAAAACTGCTTCACAAATCTGGCAGGGGAGAGAGGGAGGGCAAGGTGCAAGGGGAGATAAATTGTCTGAGATCAGCACCAAACCTTGCCTCATCTCCCAAGGGTGATGAATCATGCACCCTGCTCAGAATAAACACGTCCTCATCGAAGGGGACTGTTGGATGGACTAAATAGAAAACACCCTAATGGGAGGATTTTGTTTGTCTGTAGATGCCATTCCAACACATAAAGAGAAGAAGAAATTAATTTGCTGTCCTGTGATTAAGTTCTTGTCCCAAGTAAATCTCAGGCCCTCTCACTAAAAGCAGGTTCATTTTTCCCCCTTTGTAATCTAGCTTTTAAAGTATCCAGATTACCATTTAACTTTGCACTCATCTCATTGAACATCTCACTGCTCTCCAAGGTATAGCTAATAGCCAGTTACTACCTAGGAATGAGTATTTTGCACAATAATCCTCTTACTCTACTTTTGGACGGCTTAAGGAAGAAGATATGCCAGTGGAAAGGGAAGAGAGGAAAGAGACCAAAAATTAGAGAGGGGAGCCAAGACTGAAATGGGGTCAGTGGCAGGAAATGGAGCAGGGTGGGGATGGCTGAGCCTGCGACTGCAGGGAATGGTTAACTGTCTGGAGCTGGCAAAGCATCACGAGAAGGAGACAGGGCAGCATAAAGCAATGAGCATACTGCACTCCAGGTCACGTGAGGAAGCCACAGGAAAGACTTTATAGTGCTATTAAAACAGTGTATTTGAAATATGAGAAAATTGTACTCGGAATAATAATATCACAAAAAATGAATTGAGTACTGATCCACAAGGCATCGTATCTCTTACTTCTCATCTGCTCAAAGTCCAGAGGTCTCTCAGGTGAAACTGCATAATTTACAGACAGCTCTAAGCAACTCTAATGGTTTCCTTATGCTAGCATGTCAGCTGAAAAGCACAATAGGTAAAGACTCCACAAGACTCTCTTTCAAGGCTCCTTGAAACTTCACAGAGCAAAGATGTCTTTATGTACTGCACCTGTACTCCATGAACCACACTAATTTTAAAAAAGTTTCTGATAGTTTTTTATTACATTGTGTTGATCATAGTCTGTAAAATTCACTGTGGAGGTTTCTGTAGTCTTCCTTTATCAGCTCTGAATTCTTCAGGAGGGTATTTTCATGCTTTAATAGGGCTGTGGAGATCAACGGGAAACTCTAGTACATTGTCACTAAATACCTCTTCATATTCTCAGAAATACCTCTTCATACTCACGGGAGATCCTCAAGTTTCAAGACTCTTCTCCACTTCACCTTAACGGCAAATAATAACCTGTGTTCTCAGATAGAGTGCACAAGACTTGCTGGGTCTTTACACTGAAAGAAAGATAGTATAGCCATAGAAATTTAAAATCCCTGTTAGCTGAGCTCTGTAACCCCAACTATTAAAGAATTTAAAATAATTGTGGTTTATTGCCCTTTTTTTCCACTTCTCTTTACTTCTGTTAGAGAGGTATGTGCTTCATGTTCACAAGAAGTTTAATTAATTCACAGTTTAATTAATTTCACAAGTAGTGAAATAACTAGATCCTTGTTGTGGCAGCATCACTTAATGAAGCTACTGTATTTCCATCACCTGAAGAAAAGTGCATTTGGTGTTCTTCTGCTCAGGCAAGCAAATAGCTTAAGTGATATATTCCATAAGACAATATCTGTTGCAAGAAGTTATGCAACAGCCTGTGAGCAGAAGAAAGCAACATATTTGCAGATATCATGGTGAAATTAGACCACAAGTTACAATTCCATTACCATGGCACCTTCCTTGCGAGTCCAGGGAAGATGAAAATATAAACGTTTGAAGAACTCAGAAAAATGTTATTTGTCTTAGAGATACCACCTCTCCTCCAGATCAAACATACAACTGTTGCACATCATCTACCAAAACTAAAGACATACAAACACATTTATGCTTAATACTGCATGCATACCTTCATGTAGCCACTAAAATCAACTCAACATTGTTCTGAAGACAATTTAACACTTGCTCTATCTCATGTATTTGAACGTTCCGAAAAAAGTGGTTCATTTTCATACGAATAGTGCTAGGAAATGGGTTTGCATACTGATCCCTCAGCTGTCCAGCTTATAAATGCCAAGGAGTCTCTAAAGTCCAGCTGCCTTGCCTGGAATCATCTGATTTACTGTTTCTTTGTCTCATGTTTTTGAGAAATTGGTCTTGAACTTTATTCAAAATTGTTCAGAGTCAGACTCAGTGAAATACCTGCTGTAATACAAAATACTTGTTCTGTGGAGAAAACCATGAAGTAGCGTATAGCTGAAATCTGAGTCTGTCAGTTTTGCATAATTGTTTCTTAGTGTACTTTGATGTCTTTTCCAGGCTGTGCTATGCTAAACAGATAACCTGTGTAAGCTAAGGAAAGAGAGGCCAGGTCTCAAGGTTGAGCAGAAGGTTGACACTAGGACCATTACATCATCCAGGGATGCTGGAGTGAAACATGAGGCTGAATGATGTTAAGTAGCCAAGAACTGCAAGAGCCAAACAGACAAGAGAGAAGATGGACTTTCTTTCCCTTGGCTGAAGTAATACTGTACTCAAAAGACACAAAGCCTTAGCAGACCTAGACTACCAAAGCCATTTCCTAAGATAAGACTGCACTGAATTTGCACGGGGCCTCACAGAGAGCCCTTTGAATCAACTGTAGCAAGAGGCTGTCCAGGCTAAGAAAGGGGACAAAGAGTAGGAAAAACTTCATGACCAGCATGAACCTACTTTCCTAGTCTGAGAGTCCAGGCTTAGACAGGAGAGAACCACTGGAGCACAAACTTTCTGCTGCATAGAAGGCAGCTAAAAATTTTCTATTTCTTGTAGCCAGGGAAGTTCTCCAGACTGAAGTGAGTGGCTCAAAGTGTGGGATTTCAAAGGATCAGGCAAAAGACACAGTAAAAATATTATCTCAGACTAGAAGAACCACTGCTCCAAACTCCTGCTCCTTAAAATTTCATCATACTGTTTGTTGTTCCCTTTCCTTTTCTACTCATTATGGCAGGATAACGGAGAAGAAAATGGTCTCAAATTGCCCCTCTGCTTGCAGATTCTGTGACAGGACAGTCTGTTGCTTCACCAGGGTGGTTGTTCTCACAGAACTCTCGTGACATGGTCAGTCAGCAACCATGCTCAAGCACAGCAATAGGCAGAGCTTGTGCTCGGCATAGGGGAGCTACAGACAATTGCCCCCCCTCCTCTCCTTGCCTTCTCAGTTCAGTCTTTCTGATGACTGATGTTGACCAGATGGGCCCTGGATTTTAAAAGCTATGTGAAAAGAAGAAGGGATGTTTCCTGATGCGCTTGCACTGAACAGAAAACCCACCTCAGGCTGAAACATGCCAAGAGTTGTCCATTCGAGAAACAAAACAAAAAACCTGGTTGCTTTATATCAGTGGAAGCTGCAGAGTAGTTCACATTGGAACTGTGCATGCACACAAACACACAACAGGCCTCACAGTGCAAATGAAGGGGCTTATTAGAGATGAAAGAAGGCCTCACATCATCCCTTGTAAGGGACCATTGTCTCCCTTTCTGCTACAGTGGTCTGTGAAGCTGTGGGAAACAAATGACCTCCGAGCCACAGCACTGTGTGCAACTGCAAAAGAAGAGGAAGGGGGAGAGGGAGGGGGTTCCATGGGAGGGCCAGCATCCTCACTCTCCAGTCTTCCAACAACATCCCCACCATGCCATCCCTGTGCACAGCACGGAGGTGTTTTGCATGCCTCCATACAGCTCCTGTTGCAGCCCAGTCAGCAACAGAACTGGAATCTCAGCAGAGAGAGTAAGACACCCTTCCCCACTAGCACGAGGGGTTTTTCTACCTGGCTGCCTGGCTGGTTACTCAAGCTTAATGGTTGAAGGTGTGCTTCAGACCCTCTGCTTTTCATTTGTACTTTTTCATACCATTAATAAGGAACAAAAAAACCTGCTTCACTTGGAAAAAGGGTAGACAGGAACAAACAAAAAGGAAACAAACAAATAAATGAAGCACTGGGAAAAAGAGATGGAAAGGATTGGTGTAGAAGACAAGTATCTATAGCCAATGCTTATCCCATGTCCTTCACTGACACGGTTATGAGAAACACTGGGAGATGCAAAGGTGAGTTATACAGTACACAAGTACATGCACTCCCCATAGTACTTGGAATACAAAACACCCTCATTTATTCTTTCTGGTCTCTTCTTTTTTTGCTTGCTCCTTCTAACTTTCCTTCCAGTCATCTGATCAATCTTTAGTCTTTTACAACTAAATAGAACACCATCCTCTATTATATTCAACTCTGCTCTAAAGAATGAGACTAGTATTTTTGATCAGGCTAAATTCTACCACGATGTGAAGTCCAGCACCTTTGGGAAGTCCATAAGTTCAGGAATCTAAATTTCTCCTAACTCAGTTTTCCACTCAGCATCTCATTCAAGATTTCTGCCTTGATATTTGGATATCAGTCAACACTATGGGAGTAATCATCTCTCTGCAGTGCCAAAAGTCAGACCAGGCTGCCAGAGCTAAACAGGATGCCCCTGGCTGCACCAGCGAGGAAACCATCTCTTGGACAAAGAGAGAATAGCATGGATATAACTATGTTCAGAACTTTAGACAACATTCAACTTAGCTTTTGCTGAATTTCTTCAAAACCTCTAACCACAACACCAGAAAGTTCATGCAGTAAATTACCTTTGAAATAACCACATTCTTTACAGGCTGAAAAAGGAAAGAGTACTATCACTAACCTTATTTCTGTATTTAAAATTTAGGAGATGCTCAGACACTTGGGTAGTGCATGGAGAAAACTGCATATGCAAGGGGTTTTTTTCATAGACAACTCTAAAATACAGGATATTTGTCATTAAAAAGTATATAGCTGCTTTACTAACAGCAACACTAACTGTAACACACTTTAAAAAATGTTAATATAGTTTTCCATGAAAAATTCTCTTTGGCTATTTTGTTTAATACAGCTCAAGCTGAAGACAGGCTTTTAAGCCCAGCACTACACTGTCTGACTTGCAAAGGCATTCAGGAAATACCCAGGGCTAAACAAAACTGTTCTTAATTATTTTAAATTCATAAAAACAGCTCTGTATAAGGTTCTGAATCCCTTTTTAGTAATAGAAATCCCCCTACAGCTGGAACCCGGACTACAGCTCTAGCCACCTCTCTTTCCAATGTCAACAAAATTTTCCGCTTCTGTCACAAGATTTTGACAGTTCTTACAACATCAATGAATCAAGTCTTGTGGTCTCTCTAGAAAAGCTGCATTATCCACAGGGCACATAAAAGGGGAATCAGCAGAAAGACAGCTTTGGGGTAGTTATAACCCACAGGTTACACTGCAGAGGGAAAAATAGAGATGGGAGAGAAGCACTGCCCTTATAGCTGGTCAACAGCTAAACACATTCAAACCAACAAAACTTGGATTAAAAGTAGTAAAATATATCCAGGATACAAGAGTCATGTAGCAAGGGAAGTGAAAAGCTGGAAGAGCCCTCAACAGCCCTAGTTCACAATCCATCAGGGGAGAGCAGAGTCCACAAAGCAGCACAGATTTGTACTGACATTTGCTATTTTCCAGAACAGGATTATGCACTGTCCAATATAATTGTGTAAAAAACCCCCACTTTCAAACTTTGCTTAAGTCCTTCAGGAAGTTGATGGTAAAGCCATGTACAGAGGCCAGGTCTCCAGATGCCTAGTCCTGTAACTTCAGAATACTTCTGAAAAGACTTGTGTGCATTGGAAAGCAATGTCTATATATAATAAACGCATAAGTGTCACATGGACTGTATCTGAGAGCTTAGGAACCTAACCACAGCACAGAGGTACGAGTTAGCATCTGAGAAATGGGAAGTTAAATCTCTGTAATAAAACCGGGCTTTACGTACTGCTTTTCATGTTCTCTATTCTTGGCAAACAGCAATTACACAAGTGGTTTTCACTATCCATTCAGAGTGAAAGGGGGAAAAAAAGCACAAACAGAACGTAGTGAACTAGTAAACAGGATTATACACAGCCTTTAGTAGCCTCAGATAGGGAACTGTCTAATGCTTTATCTTTATTTTGCTGATGGTCATTTCAATAAGCACCTACACACAACAAAGTTAATCAAAATGATTGCACAATCTACGGAATAATATTTGCTAAGCACAGTAGCTAAACAGCAACATGGGAAAGACAGTCCATAACCTTCAGATTAACTAGTGCCAAAGAACACTAAAACAGATTAAATACAAACATTAAAACCCAGGAGACCACATCTCTGAGTACAGTTATACACGACTTATGTACTCTGCAGGTAGAAAAGCATGACCATAAAAATCAACAAAACCAGTATAGGAGAATAATTTAAGTGAAGTGAGGCCAGGATAAGGTCCCCAATAACATCATCCTCTTTCCCCAGCCCAAATGCCAAGTCACTACAAAATGGAAAATAGGCAGTGTTGACTGTTTCTGTAAGGTTTTTCTTTTAAATTGTATTTTCAAGACCCCTGAAACAAACTAAGACTCTTTTGTTCTACTCTAAGACTGATTGATCAGCTTGCATTAAAAATAATCAGGACAGAGTGAAGGTGAGCTAAACACATACACATTATATTCAATATTTAACATATATCCCAATCATTTTCCCAAAGAAAATATTCCCAGACAGCTAGTGAGTTGTTTAGAACTCTGTCCTACAGCAGAAGTACCAATCTGGCTCCCATTTTTGTGTTTCAGAAAACAGCTGTTTGTGTTTACAGTTACCAGCAAACAATTCAGCTTTTTAATCAAACAAGAACTGCTTGGGTGCCTTTGCCCATGGCTATAGGAATCAAATCACTCTGGAAAACAGATCTTTTACAACATTACTAAGAGGCCCTCAGCGGATGCAAGGGATTTGAGAGGCATGCTTTTTGAGGAAACCAGATTTATAGTTTGCAGCATTCTCCATCCTGGGTCAATTTACTGAGCTCAGTAACAAATTTCAAACTCTTTAAATGGCCCAGGGTCAGCTTTCTTTCTTCTTCTCTCTCCAAATTATGTTCTTTCTGTCTCATCTGCCTGCATCCTCTAGCTTTTTTCCCCACTGCATATGCAGAAACATAACAAAATATTAGTTCAGATCTACTATAAAACAAAGTTGGGGAATCCAGAGAGGATGATGTTCTTTTTCTAGCAATAAGACTACATTTTTCCAGAATTAACATGTAGGACCATTTTTCCTGTCTGAACACTTGTATGATGGCACTGGCTTAGAGGTTGAAGAGAACATGTGAGCTCCTCTCCATATTTCACTTTAGCTTTGTAGCAA
>WEIT01037618.1:237-15586 GCA_013389985.1 Dryoscopus gambensis | reverse complement strand
CACAGTGTTCCTAGACAAGTCCTGCAAATTGATAATGGCCAGGAGAAAGAAAAGCTTAAATAATGGTATAATTTAGCTAATCATCATAAATTAAAGAATAAAAGGTCTACCCAAAGGGTCCTGCAGAGAAACTTTTCATAAGGACACTCAAAAATAACCCAGCCTGTACTAAAACCGTAAAAACTACATGAGAGTTGACTGATAGTCTTCTAAAAGGAATCTAAATGGAAATTAATTGCTTGGTGGGATTATTTTTTCTCCAGCCTCAGAGTTCCCTCTCTGGGTACATCTTTAGCAATAACTTACAAGGACATATTAAATCTTTCCAGATGATTCAACTACTAGCAAAGTAGTCATAATGAGAATTGGTCTGTAACAGATTTTGGAAATTGAGTAATTTTGCATTTCTTTGGCAATTAACAGAAAACAAAACCAAGGAAAAACGATGGTGGTAAAAGCCCACTTAAGTAGGCTAAAAGGTACAAATTAAATTTATTTCTGGGGTAAATACAATACTGAGAAATTTTAGTGAACTTTAAATTAGAAAAAAAGACAATTGAATATGAGAAATGGTAAGCAGGTAAATAAACAATATAATTTCAAATAGAATAGCTGAAAGTTTATTTTTAAAATATTAAATAAGAGATGTTTTACCTCAGACTCTCAGTGATTAAGCTACTGCAGCAAAATTATCATGAATTCACCAACCTCAGACTACCTACATATTCTTTTTTTTTGTCTATAATACCAGAATTTCAGAAGACAATGCAACTTTTGCACCGTAAAAAAAAACCCTTTTAATTTAACAGAAAGGCACATTAGTAGTCAGTTGTGCTCAGTGTGTGATCATGCATTCCAGAAAATGCTGGTGAAAATGAAAAAGGCAGGATCTTTAGCCATGTTGTATGGTGCACATAATGGCTCTTAGTACAACGCAGACAAATGCTACATTGGGTCGCGTACATTCAGACAACCGTGAAGGCACTAGGAGAATTCTGTGTACAGTGTTTTGAGGGTGTGTGCATCTGAGAGCTGAGAATGATGCTTCCTGTTCTGTGGAAGCTCATTCTGTGCTGCTGCCCTTCTTGTGTATGAAATCCTGGTCTCTTTGGAAGGTCTGTCCACTGAAGAAGCCAGAGTGTTCTTCCCTTCCCAGCTGAGGATGTGGTCTGACATTATTAAGGGGAATTAACTGGGAACTCCAAAGGAAATACATCTATTTCTTGTGAATGCAGTAACAAGAAAAGTTACAATTTTCATATTGCCTATTTAGGGGCTCTGTCAACTTAAGTCTTACTCTTTGTCCTTATTATTCGCTGTTCACTCCATTACCCCAAATTGTTTCTCACCTCTACTGAGCATTTTAGATGTCCCAGAAATTGCAAATGCTTAATGATTTTCCTAGTGAATAATTTTCCACATTTTAAGATCACCAGATATGACTGTAAACATGTGTCTAGATTTTCTTTGTCTATGTAAACCGAGAAGAAGGAAAAAAGACAGAGAGGAAAACCATGAATTGTACTGCTATGATGTGACCATGCTAAACTGCAGCTCACTGCTCCTCAGGATACGTATTTTATAAATACATGCCATATTGATATGCTATACCAAATTTATAACAATATACCAAATATGGTATATACTATATACCAGTAACAATATACCATAATATGGTATAATAATATACCATGTTTATATGTGTGCTTAATAATATACCAGGTTTATATGTGTGCTCAGTAATATACCATGTTTATATGAGTGTGCTCCACCCCAACTGGCTGAACCACAGACTGTTCTGCCACATGATAAGACAGCACAGGCAGTAACTCAGGCCTGGTGTTGGGGTTTGAAAGTAACGTGAGGATGCTGCTCTACAGTGCCCAGTGTAGGAGAGCACACAGAGGTGATCTGAGAGAGCAGTCCACATTCATTTGCATTCCTTTACTTCACTCACTCAAAATCAAAGTGTTTTTAGCTACAGTCATTTAATTCCATACAATTTTAACAGCATCTCAAATATTTTTGATAGCTTTTGTACAGGACTGTTGCTCCCTTTCATTCGTGTCAATAAGACTACATGATCGTAGAATCCTAGAAAGGTAGAGTGGTTTAGGTTGGAAGGGACTTTAAAGATCATCTAGTTCCAATCCCGTGCCATGGGCAGGAACACCTTCCACTAGACCAGGTTGCTCAAAGCCCCATCCAGCCCTGTCTCAAACACCTCCTGGGATGGGGAGTCCACAGCCTCTCTGAGCAATCTGTGCCAGCACCTCGCTACTCTTATAGTACAGAATTTCTTCCTAATATCTAGTGTAAACCTACTGTCTTTCCGCTTAAGTCCATTACCCCTTGTCCTTTCACTACATGCCCTTGTGAAAAGTTCCTCTCCAGCTTTCTTGTAAGCCCCTTTTAGATACTGGAAGGCTGCTACAAGATCTTGTCAAAGTCTTCTCTTCTCCAGCCATTCTTATCTAATGGAAAAAACATTTTCCATGATATATTTCCTACTTAGGAAGTAGATAGTACTCTCTGTTTGATGATTATATCGAATTATATTTCAGAAAGTGCTATTTCTGTGTGCAGACTAGAAGGATTTTTTGAAGGCAAAACATTTACTTTGTCTTGAATATGCCATGAAGAATGCAAGTTTCATATTTTCTTCTTTCTTTTGCAAATAATTTTTTTTTAAAGGCGTGTCCTGATAACACAAATTGCTGATCTAAGAGGATTTCTTCTTTCAGTGTCATGACCCTTCTTGACCATTTTCAGGTAGTCAGCAGTTTAAACTGCTGATATCCTGAAGAACAAACAGAACAGCAACACAACTTGCTGTTTTGTTTCTCTTCCTGAATCTCTGTTAATCATGCAGTATTTTCTGGAATACACCCTGATATCTACTCTGTCTACATACTGCACTTCTTACTGGGGGTTTAGCTTGATGATTTTTAGATTTTGTGACTGACAGCAGCCCAAATATACAAGTGGATTGACAAGTTTACATTACCAACACAGCCTGGAAAATGGAACTGTCACTGTTTTTAAGGGTCCTCTAACATCTAAGCCTTGTATTGATAAAAACTGTGATGGCTCATAACCAGCTGCCAAGTAGAATAAAAACATGCCGACCCTTATCAGTGCAGCTAAAGGGGCTAAAGGGTTCACATTCACTCTCTGTTTCTAGGAATGTGACAGAGTCTCCAGAAATATAATTAGCAGTTGTTTAGCCTCCAAATATTTGATAATCATATGCAAGGTTAAATATATACATTATCAAGGTCTCTTTGTATCCTGATAAAATCTGCATACTTGCATATGTAGGTCACATTCTGAAGGTATAAATTACATACCATTACATGTTTTCTTGTGTCAGCTGATGAGAGGAAAACAATTTTATAGAAGACGGTAGCAGTTATCAGATGTGGACACAGGCCAGAGGTACTTGGAGTCTGCTGATGCAAATGCCATTCTGAACTTAATGATAAATGAAAAAGCTTACTTCAAAGCATTCACATAAACATCTCTAGCAGGTAGAATGGCAACGAATGTCAGGGTAAACAAATGTCCAGCTGACCAGGCAACATACAGATTAAACAAAGGCTGACTTGGCCCCACTGCCTTCCCTTTTATAGATTTGTGTAACATCCATGCCTTTTCACTCCGAATTTCTCTTCTCTCAGTGCTACTTCCAGTGGAGTTTCAGCAATGTTCAGAACATCAGGACCTGTGTTGTGACTGCTGCTCCGTGCCCTGCAGTAGTTAAGGCTACCAAAGACACCCAGTTTTATAACACACCTTTGAGACATGAAGTGGACTGTCTGCCCAGTTCCTTTTGCTGTGGACAGAGGTTAATGACGAGTGCTTTTATGACACTGCCATATTTGTGACCGCCTACCGAGCACTAAAGTAAATGTGATGCCCCATCTCCTGTGACCATGAGGTTTAACTGTAAAATAGTGGTAAAGCGGAGTTCCTCTGCCTAGGAAACTCACTGTCCTTTGCCATCTGTGGGAACAGGCACATAATTAATCCAGTCACTAACAAGTGTGCAGAACAAGATTTTTACGAGTAAGTCTAATTCACAGCAGATTTTTGCCCACGTGTTTCTTTATAGGCAATGACCACTCGCTGCCTGATTACCCAATACAATCAGTTTTGGAATCAGTGCTCAACCAAATGTCCGTTATGCACTTAGCTACTCTTATTTCTCCAAAACATAAATGCAGGAGAGTGATGTAAAAGTTCAGTTTACATTAGTAAGCCATAAAGTCTGCCTCTTGGTCATATCATCCTTGATCTTATCATTACTCACATTTCTCCTCCCTCCTTCTCTCCTCCTGGAATAAACCACCCCCACTGTAAGTATACAAACAAACCAAAATGATCCCTCTGGCAGTCACACCCATTGTGCATTTCTGCTGCCTTTTTTGAAACCTCTAAATGCTGCAAAATAAGAGTAACAACCCCTGCAGGGTGAATGAGAAGCTTTCGTCTAACAGACAATAAGAGAAGAGAAAAATGAAGTGAGTTAAATTATCTTCTCCAGCCCTCTATTACGGTCTGCCTCAAGTTTTTCAGTATTTGCAAGTCAAAATAAAAATGTGGACTGAAACTATATAGATGGCTGGTAATTTATATCTCAGAAGCCTAGCTCTGGCATACCTGACACTCACTTGGAGCTCACAGCACTGAAATCCTTGCCAGAGGAAATACCAGTAATTGCTCAGTGCACAGCCCAGATATTCCAACTGACACACTCTTTGGCTACAAAACGCTCCGTAACGCAACTCACTGAAGCACATCACAGCAGTAAAGCAAAAAGTCTGACCTAAGAGCAAAATAAAATGCTTTACCACACTTTAGTCTGAGGAGTTTGTGCCATAATACTTGACCAAAATTCATTGCTGCTTTTCTTTTAACTGAACTTTGTCTCATCTAGTTAGAGGAGCACATACAGTTCCACCCTAGGCACAGCACAGATATAACATGACACACAAACAAAAGGCTGGAGAAATTTCCAAAGGCTACATCAATACATATGCAAATGATACCACTAATTACTGTGATAGATTTTGATCCCTGACAAATTTTAAAATATACTTATGTAATGTCCTTCTCACCTGCCAGTCGTCTGTCTCTCGTGTTTTTCCAGATAACATCCAAGGCTCTAGCAGTGGAGTCCCTGATATGATCACTAAATGATCTCCTCAGAGGGGCTTTCACCGGGTGATGCATAATGCAGATCGATCACATATCCAGGTCAAACGGCTGTAGCATAACCCCAGGAAAAAGGGCATTCTCTGCCCGGGGATCTGTTTGGATTTCTCTTTGCCAGGCAGGCAGGTTGTTACTTTATATAATTTGTCATCAGCCTTGTGGAGCTTTTCCTTGAAGAGTCAGGCATTGCAGATCTCACTGCGGATGCAGGAAAGCTCAGACTGCAGCCAGCCTACTGGAAAGCTGCCAAAATCTTACATCTGGAACAGTTTACAAATGAGCTAACGATACAGTCATTTAGATTTGGGGCTTTATTTGTGGATATCTATAGAATTCTAGCTTCCTGTTTAATCAAATAACTTACCAGGCACATACTTGCATGCTCATTTATTAGGATAATATTTCCCTGCTTAGCTGATATTTCAGGTAATCTTTCATGTTTGGACATGAAAAAGGTACGAAATAGAAGAGAGATAAAGTAACTTTAAGTATCAAGAGATCAGGAATTTTATTTTATTATCATTTTTTTTTTTGCATTTTACCCTATCTAAGGCACAGAATAGGGCCCGATTCTGAGTTCCCTATATTTAGTACTTCATGACAATGCACTAATGAAAGGATGGAAATAAAAAAATGAGAGGAGAAGAGTGAGATAAAAAAAGGAGAGGGAACTAAGCCTCCACATCTTTCCTGATTGGAAAGATAAGTTCCCATATGAAAAATGTTTATGAATGTAACTGAGATTAATAGTCACAGTAAATGAAGCCCTTTGACCTTGCCTATTTTGACCTTTTTAATTGATTACTGTGTCCTGTGGCTTCCCTGAGTGAAAAAGGGAGAAATAAAAGGGTACCTGAGACTCTCTTTCCCTTTTTAATGTTATGTATGGTAATGTGTGAAGAGATGAGAGATGCCGGTTTAAAAAACCTAATCCCCTTTCTTATATGGGAAAGCAGAAATGGTCAAATAAAGTTGTCTTCATGTTCATTCTAGGGGTAGTCTTTAATTTTTTTTACAGTAACTACAGCTATTAATATTAGATACCATTATTTTTTTTAGAAGTAGTATCATTAAAATTGATTGCTTAACTTGTCACAAGGTTGGCATACAGTGACCAAATTACAGAAATGTGAGTTTTAACCTGTGGAGTTTCACTCCCTTTGAATTCCTTCCCAGAACAAAACAGTTTTTCTTTTCATAACATTAGATAATTTATTTCACACTTTCTTATTTTAGTCCTCATTTCCTTTAAGACAAATTGTTATCTCATGCTGACAATGAAAAGAAATCAATGGGATTTGAAATACTGTAACTGAGGGAATAACTGGCTCACCATGTATTTAACGCAGATCATAATTTCTTCCCATCTATGGCTTAGTCTTTTATCTTTATAGAGCATCTGCAAACACTATTGTCCTGTGTATGTCTTTGAACAAAACATCAGTGAAGGATTGCTACAGTTTTCAGTTGCTTTCCTCATTACACCCCTCCTTCCTTCTGAGACCGGATGGAGAAAGAAGCAGCCACCTCTCTAGAGAAATTCAATATGATAACACACTCTTGCGTGGTTGTGGTTTGTTTGGTTTGGTGTGGTTTTTCTTTTTAAATTTTTTGGGGGGTTTTTGGTTTTTTTTTAACTATTATACTCACAAAATTTTCTGGAAGAGCAAGTGACAATGCTTGCACAGCCAAATACTGACATAGGCTTACATACGCAAATGCTGACCTGATGACCAGAGCTGTTTTGAAACAGGTACACTCTGTTCAAACGAGATCTGCTGTTGTTTCTATTAGTGAACAGCTCACAAAAGCATTATTCATTTTTAAATGAAGGTGCAGTAAGCGGTAACTTAATTAGGAGCTTAATTTCTCTATTTTAGGAGGCAGCAAGGGTGAAGACAGTCCCAACAGGGTTTTAACTACCAGTGGCCATCTCTATATTACCAACAGCATAGCCCAGAAAGAATGGATTTATACAGCAAAATAAATGGTACCAAAGTTTTGACACATCTCAAGGCAGAGTTACTTTGAACTATGTCTACCTGCATCTTGTGAAGGGAATGAATTCTCAGGGTTTCATGGGTGGGTTGGAGATCACTGGCACACTACCAGGGTGCATCTTTTGCCTTAGTTTCATTTGAAAACCATCCAATTCACATGCTCCAAGACTGCTTGGAGATATGAACCAAAGAATGGTGTTGGGGGAACCTTTACAAAAGCATGTGCCTAGTCCAGGCTACAAAGTCAATAAAAACATGCAGACCATTATTTATTTTGGAAGCTAAAACAACTCTTAAGAATTTAAAAATAAAATCAACAATATATATATATTTCTGATCAGGGTTTGATTCTTTCAGAGTTACTGTGGGTTATGTTACACATTCAGACATGTCATGACTCAAAACATTTAAAACAGTTCTTACAATCAGTTCAACAAAATGGTCTGGAAAATGGCAAAGGGCAAAGGAGGAATAAACTGTAACAAAGCAGAGAAATACTGCTAGAAGCTTTTGCTTGTCTGATGCTACAACACAAATAAATAAATCTAAGGAAGATTGTGTAAAGAATTAAATAAAATGTCAGAAAAATTTTAATGGGTCATGGACAGGTAAATTATTAGATATAGATAGGTTAGAAATATGGATAGAATAATTTTAGAAAAGTGTTGACTGAGAGATATAATGGGGAATACAGTTAAAAGCAGATACATACGGTCAGCAAAGGAAATCTGAGATTCATGACATTGAATACAGTCACAAAGTGAGATAAGAGTTTGCTATGCAATATGAAAGCCAATGATTTTTAATGATTTTTTTCATCGTGTTAAAAGATGGTATCAGAGCAGAGCTGTGCTGCCGTCTCCATTCTCGCATTATTTAAATAATGCCCCTTGTGGAACAATACACTCAGTTTTGGTCTGCACCTCTCAATACCCACATGATGCTGAAAAGGCATCCACAAGCCCAGTGTACAGGCAGCTGGTGGCAGCAGGGCCAGGGTGACAGCGACAAGGAGTTCTGTGCTGGAAAACACCCATGTCTTCGGGGGAAAGCTGCTGAGCTGCCACCACCACTGTGCCATTATTCAATACTCTTATTGACAGACCTACTCTGCATCTCAGGCAAGCTTCTACCACATTCCCAGTTGCTACTGCCCAAATATCTCTGCTTATGTGGAGATATTTTCCATTTCAGCTCAGGCTTGTTCCCTGTCCCCTTGAAAGTGTAGCTGTTTGCACAGAGACATCTAACTGAATCACAGACCTGCAGTTACTTGCAGATGGTTTATGTGGAAGAACTTCCTCCATTTCTCTGGTAAACTCATGCTTACAGTCTGAACTGGGAGAGGAGGCCATTGGTGCCAAGTACACATGGTACAGACCTCACCTGCGGAATCTTTGATGTTGATCAACATGAGTGTACTAGATTAATTTATTGTTAAACCAAACAGCTAAACTGGAGCACTGTGAATGACATTAAGGTCAAAAGGTTTTAATGTGGAGATTTATGGGTTGGCAAGGAATATATTTTTAAAGAAAATGGCAAAACATTTTGCTGCTCTACTTCACAGTGCACTGGAAAATCTCTTGAAAACAAATATCTTTCTGTAACTGGGAAAACGCACCCTTTCATGTCTTACATTTATAACGGTGATTGAAACACACGGATTAAGTATCGATGAAGTAAGGACATTTATTAAAAAGAGGCACAGATATTTATACTGTTTAAGTTTCCATATAACAATTTCTATTTGTTTTGTTTACGTGCTGGTTAATGCATAGCAAGTTATAGTGTTGCTTTTTCTTTTGTGCATTTGTTTATCTGGTTATAGGATGTTTTGCAATTTTCATCAGGGTGTTCTGCTCTATGTAAAAGGATGTGTTTTTTCAGTTTCTTCTTTCTGCATCTTTCTCATAGCTTTTGCTGTATTATTTTAACAAGTTAGCCATGTTGTTAATGTTTAACTCATTCTGTTCTGCAACACATCTACAATTCAATTAACTGTATACAGATGTTACAGCAAAATGCATGCAAAAATAAGGAAAGTCCTAAACCACCAACCTGTGTCTAGGTAAAGTTTATGATGCTTCACTGTGTCTGGAAACTTAAGAATGACCACCATCAGACAGGTTTTTGTATTTGAATAATTTTGGTGTTGACACCATTATAGTGCCATCAGTACTCCAGCTATCTTCCAAAATTATTTCATTTTATTCAGCATTTTCAGTTTAAGGGCTGAGATGAAAAAAACCAAACAATTAAATTCTTAAAAACTGGATGGGTCAACAAAGATGTGTGCTAAACCAAAAATAATATGAGGGGGATCTGAAGGAGAGGGCTCTGTTGCTGACAAGAAGGGAATGCAGCAGCCGGTCTTTGCGGAGTGAGGTGACAGTGCACCTTCATGAGAGAGACAGCTGCCCACTTCATGCATGAGGAGCAGCATGCATGCCCAGAAAGAGTCTTTGTGCAATTCTAGAAGCAAATATTTATGGGCACCAGACCCTACCTTCCCTGCCCTGCCAGCCCTCCCACCAGCTGAGACCAGTTCTACCACTGCCTCCTCCAGGGCAGTGTCTTTCCTGTCCCCCAGGCCCAGTGGGCCTCAGGACTGCAATCACTTACTTCTCCCACTTCTTGTTTTGGAAATATTTTTAGAAACCTCTTATTAGCATAAGCAAAGCTGCGCCTCTCCAATCTTCCTGTCTAGGCCGAATCTACTTGTAAAGTGCTGCTCGTCATTCTTAAACACATAATTCTCAAACCAGCCAAGGGCAGGAGGCAGAGGCTAATTCCCTCTAACCTTACCCTTGCTCAGCACTTCCGGCTGAAGGACCTATGCTTGCCAAAGCTATCTGTTTTCTGCCCTTTAGTGGTTCCATCCATGCTCTGCTCTGCAAAGGTATACCAAAGATCCTTTTGCTCTTTAAGACAAAGACCAGACAGAATGCATTAGATACTAGGATGGACAGAAATGGTGATATCATTTTTAGTTCTGTCAACTAAGTCCAACTCTCAGGAAATAAACAAACAGTTGTGCAACCCTCATGCTCCTCAAGCTTGCTTAAAATGCATCGAACTGCCCCTCTGACTCTCCATGAATGTGCAAATTCTTATGCATATCTCTGGCTCATCTGTGTGATTCTGGCCCCTTGGGTCTGGAAGGACGTATGTATCCAAAATATGCACAGGCTGTCAGAGACACATAATTTTTAAACATGATGCCAGTTTAAGCTTTCCTGTGATTTCTCTATAGACTGCAACAAATGGTGTGGCATATCCAGAGTATCTTTGCTGAGTGGTCTATGCAGCCTGCCGGATCTGATTCACGCAAACATCTTTCCCCTTGCTAGAGAAGCAAAAAAACAATGCCATAATTCTCCAAAAGTATCACAAAACAAAATAATGATTTAGAATCAGAATTTTATATCTAATTTAAAAAGTCTTCTGGGCACATGGCATGCGTCATTGTTTCATGTCTCAGCAGATGTCTCCAAATGCTATCTAGGAGACCAGGCAGGGAAAGAAGCACTTTGAATTTTCAATTTGACATGTGCTGCTTTCCAAAAGAAAATCTGGTACTGCAATATCTGCAGTATCTGAGAAATCTGATACGTATCAAGTCAAGAAGCAGCCACCAACCAGAGCAGACTGGAAAGATTTAAGAAATTCCTGTGGAAAGACAGAGAAATAAAATGTATTCTGTTGAAACATAAAAGTTCCAATAGAAACTTGACAAATCTCAACAAAATTCTTGATATGACAAAGCCAAGTTTTGATTCATTTGGATTTTTTTAAAAAAAATCTCTGTTTTTTAATGAGGTAAAGTAAAAATATTCAGAAGTTTCATTTAGCACATAGGTGTCCTTTTGTAACTGTGCAAATATCTGGGCAATTTGTCAGTCCTTGGACTCAACTCTATGTGTCCCACCGTATTTTGCATTCAGAAAAGTGCCCATTTGACTTGTGTCAACAGTCTGGTGTCAAGCTTTGAACAGCCTTGGAGCTAAAGGGGTGCAGTTTGGAGAAGAGATAGCAGACCATGAGAGAGTAAACCAACAGAGAAAACTTCCTGAGTTTCCTCCATGATGTCAAGAGTGCACTGCTGGGCATCTCTGCACTCTCCTTCCCCATGGTAGGAGAGTTGTGGAGAAGCCCCAGGAATAATCACTTTCTCTTCAGGTGACTGTAATTGCCTCTGTACACACTGCCTTTGCAAGATGTGCATGCTTTTTCCCCTCATGCCATGGTCCAGACCTGTATTTTTGAATAACAAGAGTGTATAATTTTAAGAAAGAAAATGCACAAGATCCACCCACCCCAGAAGCAGTATGTGATGCAAACTACAGCTGTTGTTGCTTTCATGAAATTTTCAATGTCTAAATCTTGAAGCCTTCTTCTGGTGGAACACTGAGAAGCTCTTGTCAAAATATCTACCTTAATTAGGTTTTGTTGTGAGATAAATACATATTGATGGATTTTTATAAACAGAGTAGAGTAGCCTCCTAATATACATTTATGAGTCTCAAATTGAACATGATCTCAAATAAATATTAACAATCTTCATGGTGTGATTATGGCCCTGCTTTGTAAACAGCCCCAGAGCTTAATTAGAGCTCCGTGCACTTCAAAGTGTAAGCTTATCTGGCTGTTTCTGAACTGCTGTCTCACTATCACTGTGTGCTCCAAGAATAATAAATAAACCAACACAGGAACGCAGAAAGCATTCCTAATCACAGCCATAAATACAAAATAATAAGTAACTGAATAACATGAAAGAAGATATGCTTCCAGTTTCATTTGCACATCCATTTTAACCTGTTTTTAATGTAACTGGTTATAAACTATTCTTATGTTATTTAAAAAAACCCACAAGTCCTGCCCATGCAGCCAAATGTTTGCTGAAATACTGCATATTGAAGAAAAGAAAAAGAGACATTAGTGCTGGTGCCATAGTTTAAAATTCAAATGAGAAAGGGAGTGTTAAAGCTTCATTCTGTTTAGCCATATGTGAGGCACCTGTTTAAAGACGTTTGTGGGAGTATTAATGTATGGTAGTGTCCCAACACTTCCAAATATCTAAACTTGAGCCACAGGACTTTCTTGGTTATAAAATAGTTGATGGCAATAAGCTGTGAACTGAGATTAGCTTTGCGCATTAGCCATGTGTTATGCTTCACCACAGCAAAAGGATATTAAACAGTATTGTTTCTCCTTCCTTCAGTGACCTGATAGGCAAATTTCCTATATGCAGCTTTTTTCATTTGAGTAATACATTACAACCTGACTGGTCCCATCACTGGAATTAGGGCCGGATGAATAAAATTCCACAGTATAAAAGGCATGGCAGAAGGTACTTCTTTCTTTCCAGTGGAAATGCAAATTAGGCTGCATATAAAATTGCAGTAATAGAAAAGTGCAGAACCCACAAAAAAGCCCCCAAAAGCCAAAGCAAAACAAACAGCCCAACACTTCCAAAAAATGCCCCAACTCCCTATTGTTACTCCCTATTCAAAATCTTCTCTAGGATCTTCTTTCATAATTGGAAATTTTCCTTCCCTCTCTTCTGTTTTTTCTCTTTTCCACTCTCTCTGTCCCTCCTGGTCATACTAAGATGGTGTTTACCCAGTCATACTGACATGGTAAGCTCCTTCAATTACAGGTCTTCCTCTTCAGACATCTCTCATACAAAATGGCACAATAAGATATCAAAGAAACAAAGCCTGTGAGCTTGTCTGCAGTGACCAACATGAGCAGTGATTGTGAATAGAGCAAATTTGATTATATGAGTTTAATATAATCTACTGGTGGCAGGCTGGTGTATATGTACAGAGCAGGGAGCACCATGGGAGAGTGAAGAGTGTTGTATGAGCTGGACTCCTTGAAGTCAGAGGGTGAGCAGGGAGATAATTCAGAGTACAGAGATTGCTCTGAACTGAGAGATCAAAGAGTGGCAAGAAATTTTAAATCAAAGAGCAAGTCCCAGTGCCTGAAGGGAATGATGGAAAATGCTTATTCCTGAGAAGATTTAGTGAGATTTAGGGGTCTCACGTAAATCATCTTCAATTATCACTGCCCTGTTTAATGTGTGTTTTATTAAGTGATGCAAAGATGCAGAGCTGTCTTCCTCCCTTCTCATCCCTGATCCCTCAACTGCAGCACTGTGAAACACAATCTCTACAGGTTTTTTACCATGAAGACAAGCAGGATGTAATAACCATCCCTGAACTGCTGCTTTGTGGCCTCACTGGTGGAGAAAACAGCAGAAAAACTGGAATTTCCATAGGGAGCAATGACATAGAAAGTAGGATTCAAACTGAATCTAAACTTTCGAATAGGTATTGGAACAAACTTTCAGCAGATTTCAAGATTTCACTAATTGGGGCACTGCTGGACAGTTCGTGAATGGTAAATTCTCCTTGTGTCATTTTTGTGCAAGTGTTCATTTACGCAGTTAAACTGGGAATTTCTTTTTAAGGCTGCCTAACTTCCTCAGGCTCTGGGTTTCTGTTTCAGGTATCTGCCTAGCTTTAACTCTTTGTATTGAAGTTGCTTGTGACATAACTTCTTTGAGGTGCTTTATTTGTGTGTTCATATTAAAAAAATTTTTTGGGGGGGAAATGAACAAAAGGATATGTTATTTTCCTGATACTGAGAAATTCTAGCAAGTTATTCCTACGTAGTGGATAGTGCTTCAGTAAGGCAATTTTCTCTTTTGTAGACATATTCAATTTTCATCTTTCTGGAAACTTCATTTGTTGTAGCCTTTTGTAAGCCTCTGAGAAATTCTATTTCACATCAGTTCTGCAACCTTGGATGTTAGTGACCAACAGCTCAGAAGATATTTTCTCTCCTGTGTTATGTACAGCCTAAAAAGTATTTGCAAACACAGCTCCAGGCTGCTGCCTGAAGGATGAATGAGAGAACCTGTCTCTCCTGGGCTTTTATTCGCCCCACCTCCCTTTCACAGGAGGGTGGAAAAGGGTTGGTCCCTCATGCAGTGTTAATACAGAATGAGAAAGTTGTGCAAGAGTCAAGAGGGAGATGGATATACACTGCTTTGTGAAGCAGAGATGAGAACACAGGAAAAGAGACAAGGGGAGGAGAGTGCAAGTGTATCTGTCATCTACTGTAGTTTTAATTGCATGCTTCCATTTGGGAATTAAAATTCAGCCACTACATGGCTAGTGAGAGCTTTCCTTGAGTTCTGCTCTGATGGAACTAAGCAAATATGATTTCAAATAATTGTCTTCTCTGCACTGAACAGATTTTCTTTTCAGAACATTGACTACTATTAGATTACTTTTTCTAAAAAAAAAGAATCAAAAAGCAAACCCATGATTTTTCAAGGGTTGCATGCAATTTTGTAGGATATCTTTCTTCTGGGGTTTGTTATTTGAACAGAAATCTTGCTGATTACAAGTTCTAATGCCTAATCTTCAAAAGATAAAGACCTAATATTTTGCTTTACCTTTTGAAAGTATAATGCATCACAGATGCAAGTTGAAGGTTTATGGGGACTGTGTCAAATATAATTATCTGGAAGATTAAAGCAGTCATCATCTCAAATGAAACATACATTCTGTTTTCCATAATAAAGTCTTTGTGAATGAGTGCACACAGCATAGCTTAAACACTTACAAAAGAAATCTAAAACTCTAGCTAAAGCTATTATTAGATGTTAATGTTTCATATTTACTCCATGAAGTTAGCAACACCATTAAACGAGATTTTAATAAGACACTCTGGTTTGCTATTCGAGGAATTGGATTTCTTCATATCCTTACTTAATTTATTTCACAGCTAATTATCCAAAATTACTTCTGCATGAAATTTGCTGTTCTTGCTGGCATCTGATTTCAGCCATGGCATATCTGCCCTCTGGAGTCCCACTGCAGTGTGTGGAAAATCTTCATTTAGAGTTCAGGTTATGACACTTGTATTGAAGGCCAGCTGTGGGAAAAACAGTGAGCTTGGACTAGATGGTTTGGGGGAAAGGATGTTGACAGGATACAGCAGTATTTAGCCTAAATTTTATATCCTGAGACTAGTTACTGGCTAGCAAGTTCCCCTAAATTATTTGAGTAGGTCATTTTATTAGTATATGTTTAGCAAACTGTTCACTTCATAGT
>WEIT01037614.1:0-24410 GCA_013389985.1 Dryoscopus gambensis | reverse complement strand
CCTATTATTTTATCCTAACATGTCTATAGCCACCCTTTTTCATGACACTGTTACATTTCTATGCAAGCACCTGTGATATACTCTAATTCATGAGTTAGTGTGCAACTCTGCCAAGTTTTTTGGGCACAATTAACAAATTGGCTGAATTCAGACATCTGGAAAAAGCAAGCAGCCTGGGTGGACCCTGGGTATTGCACTGGTGTAACAGTTATTGTATTTTTGGCAACAGTTATTAGCTTCATGTTCACAATTAAAAAATATCATCTACTTCCAAAGATTTCCCTATTATATGCCGATGCTGTACAAGTTAAACTAATGCAGACAATGATTTTTCTTGCTTTTGGGAATCCAGCTGCTGTACATGACTTCTCTGAAATTCTGTTAATGAAGTGGCCTTACATGAAATTAATAACTGTCTGTCAAGCATATTCTCTGGTGGGTGTGTTAGACATTGGGATTTTGGTGCAGCTGCCTCTGAAGTGTTGATTTATCCAAATGATTATCATGCTAGCCTGAGTTTATCTCAAAGAGATTGCAGGATACTTTCTGCACAACAGGAAAGCAGTGATATTATTTTGCTTATTCTAGTATATAAAAGAGAAATTGAGTCATTACATATATTCTTTCCATCCTTTTATGGAAGTATCTTTTCACTGAACCTTTTCTTGTTCAGACAAGAAACTTCACTTTTTACTTAGTTAAACATCTTAAGTACATGAAAATAGGTCATACCGACTCCACTCAAAATATCACAGGTATGCTAGGGACCAAAAAGTGTGTTTGCACAGCTCATTTAGAAATGGAATTAAAATTTAGTCCTTGCATCCTCTTTAGGAAGAACTTGCTGATAAACCTGGATTTCAATTTATGCTTAGAGACAAATTGTAAAATACGAGCTTTGTTAACTTCTATTTCAGAAAGTAAGGCCAAGTTGTCTAATGCATGATTTAATGAAAATGTTCCCATTGCCTTTGGCAAGAAGATGATTTAGTTCTATGCTTGTACAAAAAATAAATAGTAGCAATGAGCAAAGGATATCGGTGTATTGATTAGCAGGTCAGTCTTGTTTAACTGCTTGCAAACAATTAGACTATGACTAAAGTAAAGATGCTGTGTGTGAAAACACGGCCCTTTTGAAAGTGGTGGACAGCTTTTTCAATAATTTGTACTAGTACTATGAAATGTTATATGTTGATATTATTGCCTGTAAGAGTGAAGAAAAATGCTACAAAGGCAATAGAATTACCACCATCACTGTAGTCACAATGGTATTTTTAAGGTTATTAAGTGCTGGCAGCCTGTCACATAAGCAAGGTCTATATGAGGCCCATCCCCTTTGGAACTTATTACAGAACTGAACACAAACTGGTTGATGCATCAGAAGGAGTTTCACAATCAACCAACAAGTTAACCGTAGATGATGATTCAGGTGTTTTGTAAAATCTTTTTCTGGGAAGAGGTTGGCACTTGTAGAAGATTTCTCTAACAGGCCATCCCTAAGATCACCATACCTGATGTTTGTGGTATCTAGATCCTTTTACCTCAGTGTATGTTTCCATGGCCTTGTTTGTTACCTCTGCAGTTTAGGTTTTATTTATGTTCTGTAGGTATAAGCCACATCATAATAGGATTTGAATTTCCCTCCATGTCCAAACTCTACTACATCATTACAATTGATAATTTTTGATCTCTCAATTTAATTTTAGAAAAGTAGCAACTAACTCAAAATGATGACAAAATTTTAGAAAAAAAATACAGAATTTCAGGGTTGTGCCTTTTCCTGAGGATCTCAGAATGTATGAAGAGAATTTTGCAGTGTCCCTGTAAGAGACATGTAAATGTTGTCCTTGTGGTATAGTTGAGACAGTGAAGCAAAAAAGGCTTGTGATTTTTTTTAATGTTTCTCAGAAAGCCTAAAGCAGATCCAGGAATAGAATCTAGCTGCCTGATTTTCAGAGCGATGCTTTAGTACTGGAACTCATCCTCTCCTCTTTGGACATTTATTGAAGGCCTATCAAAATGGCTGTTTCTATACAAAAAGGAATGTTACTTTGGCAGCTGTGGTGCTGGAACATCACAGAACGGCTAGACTAAGGTTTTTGTGTGCATGTTGTTTAATAGGGCGATGAAGTAAACTTTGTTCTACAACTTTTTACAAAATGTTCTGGCTGTGAAAGTAGATTTCTAAATGCCAGATTGCATTCAAGTCATGCAGAAGTTCAAGGCATTTTATTCCACACAGGAAAGGAAGAAGCAACCTCAAGACGCTGTTTATGTTGTCAAAAGAATATCGTTAGCTCTACTGCATTATGAGAATATTTTCCTCTGCATTTCACTGCAAGAGCAAAATTTGACATACATTTGACAGGATTCCAATTGACAAAAACTAACATGTTAGCAAGTCAATACCACTGAGAGACCGATGTGATATCTGATCTGACATCAAGATGAATTGTTCCAAGCCCCAAAAATGCAACTGGTACTGAAAATAAATTTGTAATTGCATTATTCATCTTTCAGAACATCACATAGAGTTGATTTCCCCTCTGCCATTGCCTAATTTCCACCTAAGAATAAACATAACTTTCTCCCCCAAGATCACAAATAAAAATTACTCAGAAAGAGAATATTATGCAAAAATATTAAGCATATTACTAAGCATGTTATCAGATGGGCAGTGTTCTGTGTTTTGAGTTATTTTTGAGACTTTTCAGACTCAGAAATATGCCATTACCTGTAAGTCCAGCATACCTGTAAGTCCCCCATTACCATTCCAAAAATCTTTTAATTTCTGAGTCAAGTAGACAAGGATGCCTTATACTGTTTCTCCCTTTAGTCAAAAACAAGCAAATATACTTGACTTGAAGCTTTGGGCAAATTCCCCTTTAGCACATAGTCATAACTTTCTTAATTTGGTTATAATACAACCGCTTTTAGAGTGTGAATATTAGGGAAGGATAGGAAGTATAGAAAGACACAAGGACATACATGATTAGAGATGCTAAACAGGACTTCAATGAACCTAATTGAACTAGTTGCAACTAGATTCATCTCCTGGAGAAACCCAATGATCTGGACAGAGCTTTCTGTTCTCTACTGATTTTTCTTGAAACTTCATTTGATTAAGTTTGATGGATTGCTCTGTTGCTTATCCAGTAACAGGAACTCCCTGCATGCTGATATGGTGATGAATGGGTTTCATCATTTCCCTCTCCTTTTTCAAATTGCTTCTTATTTTGTTCTTTATTTTTTTCCTTTTTCTCCACTTTTTTGATCAGCTCTCCCACATGTGCTTATTTTTGTGATATTTTCTCAAGCTGCACCAGTGGTCCGCCAACCATCATCTACTATGTGGCCGGCAGGTCAAGGGAGGGGATTCTGCCCTTCCATTCTGCTCTTGTGAGACTCCACATGGAGTGCTGCATCCAGCTCTAGGGCCTCCAGCACAAGAAGGAATAGGATGTGCTGGAGCACAGCAGGGGGAGTCCGTGGTCTTTGCAGGGGAGTTCACCTGGAAATATATCTCCCATCTTATACCTTCTTCTGAAAAAAAAAATTCACTTTAGCATAATATGGTAAATCAATATAATTTAAAAAGTTATAGCTTCACTTTTGAGACAACTCATATGGTACATATATATACTATAGATATGCAGGATTTGCTTTATCAATGTTTCAGTTTGCTTCATAGCCACATGAGTGATTAGATGCTTCAGAAATTGAAAGGGGCTCTTTGACAGAGTTTCCTGGTCCTGGCCAAGAATCATGGTAATGATTATTGTGTACAATAATCCGTGATGGCTGTGATGCTTCTCTTTCAACAGGAGTTAAGCCAGAAGTTAATCATGGAGATGAGGTCACAAGGTATCAGTGTTTTATTTACTAAATTGCCCTTTAACACTTCTGCACCACAAATAGCAGCCAGTGCCTGCATCTCAGGAGAGCACCACCTTTGTTGTTCACCAATACCATACTCTACTCAGTTTGCAATAAAGGTTGAGAGTTCTAATATATTTTTATAATTCTTTGCAAGGCAATCTTAGCAGGCCCTTGCCCACTGCAGAGGTCTCTGTTTTGCAGCTGGGTGACAAATTTCTTAGGGCAACTTAGCCCATGTCCTGGTTACATTTGTGTCTAGTTTCAGAGTGCTTTTTATCTGTTGCTGTAATTCTGCTGTGAGTATTAGCAGCATATCTTTGAGGTACATGGTTTTTATTGCATTAATGCTATAATTGTATCTTCAGTTGGCACATCTTACTTTAACATACTGTTTTAATATAGCAAAACCTAGTACGATGATAGTAAGTGTGACTCTATTCAGATTTTTACTACTAGCATGTGTGTCATGCTCTCACCCTATGAGACTGAGCTGTGCCAGGCTTGCCTCAGGAATATTTGTTTCCTTTTTGTTTTGCTGTGAAGTAGTACAAAATTGCTATAATAGTAAAGGAAATGACTATTTTTTTTCTTTTCTACTTGGTGATTTTTTTCCCAGTTACCATGACCTTTCAAACACAACACTGATAAAAAAGTTTTTTTAAAAAAAAGGTTGAAAGTGGTTAACCCCGCTTTTGTGCTTAGATTCCTGCCATTAGCATTGCCCAAAATACTTTTGCAACCCAAAACATAGTGGATCTTATTTCCAGGCTGCAGTATTCAATGAGACATAGTCCTGTTTTATTGTTTAAATTTGCTGCAGTGTGGCATCAGCACTTACAGAAACAGTTAACCCTGACAGCAGTGCTCATAAAAAGAGGAGTCAAAGAGAAAAGTAGCAGACGGATAAGTGGTAGGAATAGTTAATAGGGCTCTGCTGATGGTGACTGTATGGACTTGTCCTATTTTGTGCAGCAATGACTGAACTTATTTCTGCTTGTTAAAGTATTTGTCTAGAAATAGAGATTTACATTATAACACTAGAGACTGGATTCTGTGAAGAGGTCTAGAAGCAGACTGGATTGTCTGAGCCCTTTACTTACTTTAAATAATGTGGTACTGAAGTCAATAAAATTACACTTGCAGACTACTCCACATGCTTTTGCTCTATGTCTCTGGGATTCATTGTATATTAAGGCTTAGTTTTCCAGCAAAACCCATTACTCTCACCTATGTTAGCTGCACATTTAGCTTGTATGCCCAGTATAAGAAGGATGGCTAAAAGACAATAGTAAAATTGGTTATTAAAATCTGTATTTTAAAGGTTTTTTTATTACAGATTAATCTCAGAGATCTTGGGCAGCTATATAAAATCCACATTGGGCATGACAACACTGGAAATGATCCCAGTTGGTACCTGGAGCAAGTCAGACTTGAAAGAGTAGTCCCTCTTTCTGACAAAGAGATTTGCCTCCCCATAGAGAGCTGGCTTTCCGAAGACAAGGATGAAGGTGATACGTGGAGAGAAGTGGCAATAAGAAACCCTGCAGAGGAGCTTTTGCCATGTACATGCTCAGTATTTTAGATCATGTGTTCACTAACCATATCCTGTGAGCATATGACAGTTTTTCATGTTTCCTCCAGGGCAGCCCACCCAAAAGCCAGTGTAACTGTGAAGCAATCCCTTCCAGATACTTTCTGGCTCCACAGGAGAGGGAAGTGATCATTTAACCCCATTCCTTTCCTTCCCAAAATCAGAATAATAGCTGTGTTCAGGTCATCTTACCCTATAAAATGTTTGATTTCTCAGAGTGCCCATACATCACTGGTAAATACTACTCTTTAGAGAAAGACATCAGGTAGGAAATCAAGGTATGTAGTGTCATGTGACATCCAGTTCCATTTAGCAAGTTTGAGATCATGCTTTCTTGTCCTGCATAAAACATGCTTTACCTGAAATCCATGATCTGAATCATCACACACAGGTTTTTGAAATCAGGCTTGAGTCCCAGTGATTCACATAGAAATTGTTAGCTGCAGGGTGACACTTTGGAACTCAAAGGTTTATGACAGCTTTGATGCACTTTGTTCTCTTCAAGTGAAGTGGGAAATAGCTCATCATATAAGGTCATTATTTATAAAGTCCTGGGCCTTTACAGAGGAATAGGGATTCAGGATAATTACTATGTGTGTTTTTTTTTTAATAGATTCTCTTTACATTAATAGAATGACAACGATGCAGCTGATGGCCAGTAATGTCTGACAGTGGTAAGTCTTACACAGAGAGGTGCTACCATTTAGCAAATTGGATTCAAACTCTGCAGTGAATTTTGCAAGGTGTCTGGTATTCAACATAAAAAAAGATCATCATGCATTTAGGGACAATCAAATAATTTCAGAAGAAAATATCAAAGAAGTGAAAACCCTTAAGTCAAAAGAATATAATTCTCTGAAAAAAAATTAAGTCTGTGATGTGTGAATGTTTTATTACAGGGGCCAGAAGATGCTGAGAAACATGTATGAACCAGCTCACATTTCCTCTTTGCTCTTTTGTTTTTTAATTTTTTTTGCAGAATAGTTACTGATTTCAATAGCAGATTTCAAAAAATGCAACTGATCACAGTGAACGAAGTCCTGTGATCATTGACATGTACCACAGTACCATATGCTACTCACAGTGACATATACGTCATTTACTGGTGCAATAGAAAAATAGTGCAGAAGCCGATTAAGTTGTATGAACAATCAATTCACTCTCAATAATTCAAATCTGCATTATGCAGTCTGAAAAACCCATTCACAGAAAAGTACTAATATTCCGTTCAATGCATTCTATTTATATATTTGTTTATGAAAAATCAAGTCAGTTCTATCAAAGGCTGGGAATTTATTTAAAACAACACATTTATTTAGTCTTTAATCATTGTATTACTGCATATTTCCTTGTGTTTACAGGAACATTACCTTTATTAAAATATATGTTTCAAGTATGTAAGAAAAGATACATTTCCAAAAGAACTTGGAAATTTCCCAAAAATTTACGTTTTACTAATTAGTTATTGATTTTAGGAACATTTAAATTGAACATCAATACAAACTCAGCAAGGAGTCCAAAGGATTTCCCATTTATTTTCTCAAGAACAAGCAAACGAAACACTATCCATTATCATTTCCCATTTAAAAGCCAATTGCTTACAAGTACTGAACAAACCACATCAAGTCACTTTCTGCAGCAGAAGAAACTACATGGTGATAATTACTTAAAGAAGATTTGATATGATTTAGTAGTTAGTATTCTGTACTTTCAATTTAATCTGTTATCCTCTGGTCATACTAGATTTGCTTAAGTATAAAAGTTATGTGCTGGAAACTTTAAACTAAGTGAACAAATGTAAACTAAGCACAGAAGGCATTGGTCTTTTTATTGCTGTTCGTAAACACTTACCTCATTGTTCAGCTTGTCTCTTAAAAGAATGGGTAATTTTTCTTTATTCTTTTTCTCCCTTTCCTCAGCCGAAGTTTTCTATGCAACCAATATGGACCCAAGGTCTTGGAACAACTTTTTTATTCCTTGGCTTTCTATTTTTTTTAGCATCTCATCTTAAGAGCTGAATTTATTTCCTGAATCTGTAAGATTCTCGTTACCTTCCTCTCTGAACTTGCTTCTTTTCCATTCAAATTTCTCACCTTGGTAACCCCTCTTAGTTTTTCTGACTGTCCCTCAGCCACTTCAAAAAATTGACTCTAATCTGGTCTCCTACTCCAAGTGTTGATTTCAGTTCTCTCTCAATCTCTCCATCACACCAGTCTCAACTTCCTTTCCTTATTTTGGGTTTCTTTTCCCTTCAAATACGCCTCTGCCTTTGTCTTCCCTTTTCTTATTTTTTCCACATTGCCAAGGCTTCTGGGTTGGTGGCTCCTTTTTCTTGTAGCGGCATGGTGGATGAGGGTGCCGTGACCTTCCCAAAGACGTCTCCATGGGGTTTGGAGTCGCTTCTGCGGGGCCGCTGCCCTTCCAGCTGACGAGCTCGGATGCACCAAGGCCCCCGTTCTGCCCCTCTCGTCGAGCCTCCATTTCTCGGTGGCTTCCCGGAGGAAGCAGCTCTGCAGGGGTCAGACTCCCATAGGGGTGAAGCAGGCAGCATCAGCTTAGTCAGAGAAGCAGCAGGCACGCACACACACACAGGCGGATGGTGAAAGAGTCAGGAAGGGTTCTTGGCATGTTCTTGCACAAGAGGCGATTTATTTGAACCTCATGGCCAGGGAGGTTAGGACCCAAGAACAAAATGGAGGAAGGACCCAGACCTTATATAGGAGATTCACAGGGTGAGCCAAACATCAGGATCAAGGGTGCTGGGGTGCAGGGGCGGTGCAGAGATGGGGCTAGGGCAAGGGACCAATGGGAATACTGCGAGGGAGGTACAAGGGTACAGGGCCAACAGGGAAGAAGGGAAAACATACATGTAAGGACTAAAAGGGGCAGGGAGAAACAATGGATCAATCACAGGAACAGAACTGGGGTACATAATGTCCTTAGGAGAAGCCTGCCTCTCAAGCCTGGGGGAAGCCCCCTGCCACAGCCCCCAATGGCCTGGGTCACTGCAACGTTTTCTCTTTCTACTACATCTTCTCTTTTGCTTTTCCAGCCCTGGAGATTTAGAAAACTTCACCTGATCTGTCTTTGAAGTTGTCCCTGAATTCAGCATGCTGGTGATCCCTGGAGGTTTGCTGCAACCTGTTTTGGTTCTTTTTTTTCTGTGATTCTTTTATGCAGTGTTGCGGGTTTGGGCGGGGGGAGGTTGGTTTGTTTTTGGTTTTGTGGGTTTTTTCCTTTTTTTTCTTTTCTGGCAGTTCCAGATACTTTTAGTTTACCAAATTTTACAAGTATTGGATTTTCTACTTGTTGCTCTTTTGATATAGTTTCATCCCCTTGTTACACTGTGATGCACAAAATAAAAGTAGTTCAACTATTTTCTAAGTGATAGGTATTGGAAATTAGTAATCATACCCTGAGCTGGGTAAATCTTAGGTGTCACTCAATGCAAATAAGATAGAGGACTTTGAGTGCTTGTGACTTAGCTTTATAACACAGGAGTATTAGGGAATCAGACCACATACGGCAGCTCAGTGTAGCTCATGGAGGCTGCCACGCTGAATGGCCCCAGGTCCAATCAGCAGCAAGGCTCAGCACGTTTCCAGTCAGCACCCAAAGAGAGCATGGGTATGTACCACACACCAAGGCCAGCCACACAGATCACCCAGACACACAGAGCAGTTGCAAAAAACACAGCACCAGCAACCTCATCCTGCTCCCCTCTCTGGCTGAGCAGGATGGATGTCCAGCAATGGGGCTATATACGTGTACAGATGTGTACAAGGTAGATCCAGCAGATGGGCTCACACACCATGTCTGTCCTGCAGTTGCCCCTGGATCCCTGTCTCCCCAGTTGCTGGCAACTGGACATATGAACCCCTGAGGCCGCAGCCCTGCTCCAGCTGCTGGTACAGGCCATTTCCCTCATGCCCACCCCAGCAGGTCTTGCCCCTAAAGATATCCATACCTCAGGGTGTCTCTGGCAGCCGAACAGGACTTCCATGGTGTTGCTGTGCATGTGGCTGTGGCTACAGCCCCCACACCAACCATTTCCTGGTGGATGAGCACAGAGGGATCTGGAGTCTAGCATCCTGGTCACTGCGAGTTCCCATGCCTCCCTGGGAACTGTTTTTGCATAGGTTCAAGGTTTCCCTATCCAGTTTTATGTATATCCTTATGTTTATGCATATCCTGTATGGAATATGTATGATCTCTGGAAAGTTCTGTCAAGTTCAATATTTCATTTGTTCATTCAACTAGAACCCTCCCCTGAGTTTGTCCCGTTGGATGTCCCCCCCGTCACTTCACAATTTGCAGAACGCCATTGGTTGTTATTATCCCGCCTCTTCTGGCTCCCAGACAAAAGGGGGCTGGAAAACACCCAAGTCCATCTTTGTCTGCCAGTTCAAGTAAAGTTCTGAAGTTGCAGGAGGATCCCGCTCTGTCTCCTGCCTTTATCGAAGCTATTTTCACATCTGCTTGCAGCCTGCTCCCTGCGAGAGAGTTCCAGTGCCGGTTCTGTTATTTTGTAACAGATCCCTGCCGACTATGGCTGTATCAAGGGTCTGTGCGGAGACACCTCCGTCAGCCAGTCGCAGCGTGGTCTCTGGACAACTGCAGCCTGCGTCACCATGGTCCCTCCAACACCTGGTTGCTCGTGTGGTGTTGCACTCAGAGACATGGACCTCTGATCCCTGGTCCCACTCCACTCGCTGACAATTTTATTCCCTTCAATGTCTCCAGTTGCTGCCATGCAGGACTCCCAAGTCCAGTTGCTGGTACTTAGACTCCCTATCCACACATGCACAGACACAGAGAACAGATGTGATTTATTTTCTAACACCAGTTCCTCCCCAAGTCACCTAGATCCATCTAATTCCCTGCCTTTAGTTCCTCTCCTAAATGTCTCATGAGTCCTCTGCAATCGCAAAATGCTCTTCTCCTCTGCCTTATATTGCATCTGACATCCTTGGGCATCAAACCTCATAGGTATGATAGATGCTCCAAATTGTGTCATTGTGGTTGGTTTCATGCCAGGGACAGCCCTGCAGGGACTAGAAGAAGCTTTCCTTTGTCTGAGTCTCTATGGGTTCCCACTGGCCCTTGTGCATCTGTGATTGTGGAGATGGGCTGACAGTTCCTGTGATGGGCCTGGTGTTACCTGGACTGTCCCTTGCCTGTATTCCTTTGTACATGTGCAGACCTTTATCACATATCCTACCATGGGTAGTCTTTAGATATGGCTGAACTTTTGTTCTAAAGGGGTACCTGAGGCAAGAGGTGTTGAATTTTCTTACTGCTGTGTTTATGTGAACATAAATGTCAAATGAGGATATAAATGGGTAAATGTGTCCTGTTCTTGTTCACATAAATGAAGGAATAACTGTACTGAAATGAGATAAAAGACAAATACTGAGACTGAGGCAGGAAAATTCCAGCTCCAAAGATTTAGTATTCTTTTCCACTTGGACAAGTGTGCAGACAAATACAGAGAAGTTAGAAGGTGATCACTGACTGAAACAGTGCAAAAGATGACCAAAGCAAACAGTAATAACTCAAGTGTAATCATTACAAATTTTTTATCCCTGTTTTATCACTCGGGAGGCACCAACTACATAGGTAGATAGTCAAGCTTCTGTTTATTTTAAAATTCATTAGAAAATGTGTTTTTTGAAAGCTGATAATTTTCTTGCATGTCAAGAAGAATACATATTTTAGCCTATTGCTCCAAATAGTACTAGTGGAGATTAGATAGCATTTAGTAGAGATTAGAGTGAGAACTGTAATTCTAACTGAAATGTCGTAACCTGATATTGTTTTTATATTTGTGTCTTCTAAGTTAATATATGCAGCACTTCTGAGGAGGAAGTCCCTCTTAACCAGTGTCAGCCATTAAGACGTTTTTCTCTTTTACCCTTAACGCTGCACTAATCTGTATCTTTACCCTTCTCTCGTGGCAAAATGCCAAACACCCTTTGTGGAACCCAGTTAGTAAATACCAAGTGATAAAACCAGAGATACAACCTTCCAGTTCGACAGATCGAGCTAAGATGATCATTTAATTCAAGTGGGCATGTCATATGGAAAAAAGGCAGAACCTGGAGCAATACTGTGCAATACTGTGATCTTTGCACAACAGCATAAAGGGAGGACTGAATAATAACAGTTGGAAAATTTTAATGTTGTGTATCATTTCACAGCTCTTTGGCCAGTTTGTTTGTTTACACTGGCAGCCTGGTGGGAGTGGATTTGCTTAGTGAAGCGCTTAGTGCTAAAAGCCCACTTAGTTAAGTGTCGCATGTCCTCTTCATGGGAGTTTAGAGGGAAGTTACTTCAGGCTTGTTCTCGTCTGTTCCCACAGACCGACTGCCAGTTTGTGTCATGATTGTCATCATTGTGTGTAGGGGTGTCTCAGCCTATTCTTAGGCTGCAGCCCCGCATTGCCAGCCAAAGCCTGGCCAGACAGTGGGTGAATTTCCCCGCCTCAGCTGCATTGGTTCTGTGTTACAACTCCGCCTCCCAAACCCCCTCACTGGATTGTATCCCAGTTGTGTCCTCCCTTCTCCCTGTCCATCATTGGTTCCCCTTATGTTACCACCCCCCTTGAAAAACGGGCTGCCCGCCCATCTGACCGGCAGTCTGGTTCCTAATTCCTTCGGATAAACAGCTTCTTGAACTGAGTCCTTTCCGCCTCTTTTGTTCTTGGGACGCTTTCTGCCTGGAAATCAGGCTACCTGGCTGAGCTGCACCAAAGAGGAAAAAAGCACCTTTTCCCACCCGGCTCTGAGATTCTCTCCTATGTTCCCTCTGCTTCCTGCTGAGAGGCGAGGACGCTAGGGAGACGTAGCTGCGCTGCCTCTGCATTGTGAGCCCGACCAGGGAAAACCCAGGAAAGAGAACAATTGTGTTCATGGAATGTATTATCTGGTGCAGTTTCATCCAAGAAGAACCTAATTCTTTGCTCTAAAACCACTCCATGCTGAACACCAGAAAGAAGGAAGGAGAGCCAACCTGTGGTGTTGTATGCAAACCAGTGTCATTAGGCACAGACAGCTGTGGATCTTCAATTCATTAGCCCTTAGGTAGAATTCTCGAATAATGACTGTGCTTTTCTTTTAGTACAATTACTTTGAAAAGAGATGACAATGGGACAGCAGTTTGTCCTAAGTCAGCAAAAAAAGACCCATGTTTCTGCCATGAAAACTTTCATTTTCATATTCTCAACAATAAATTAATCTTTAATTCTATTAGGTTTGTTTTCTTCCGAAACATATTAAAATATTAACTTAGTCCTTAATGCAAAGCAACTGGAGGTGTTTGTTTACTGTTTATATTTTCCAAAGGCAAGTGTCATAAGTCACTGAGTTCTGTGCATTACTTCTTCAAAAGGAATGGATAATTTTATACTGTGCCTGCAAACTGGGACCAAACTATCTCTTGTCATTGCAGAAGGCTCAGGAATATCTCAACTTTCTGTATTGGAAACCCTGATTCAGGTGCCCAGAATGGGAAATCTGGAAAAAAGGGTTCTCTAACTCGCATTCTGTTGCCCTTGTTATGCATTTAGGTTACCTCTTCTTCATAACCAGGAGAACTTCCTTTCTCTCTCTCTTTTATCCAAGACAGTTAATTTCTTATGTTATCAATAGATGCCAGAGGCTGGAGTTGGGATTTAAAAAACACCTGAAGCCTCATAATAGTATCTCAGGAGATAGCATTTTTATAGACTAAGCAACTAGAAATTTGGTACTTGTACACTTGACTGCTCATATGACTCCTACAGTATTTTTTAAATATTTGGGTCTGTCACTTTTTAGAGCAGTTATTATACTGCTTTAAAATCTGCCTTTTAGAAACTCCTCACCTCTGTCTGAAAACACTGTACTTCCCCCTTTTCAACTGTTTCATCCACGCATCCATGGTGCAGATTTTTCTCTTTGCTTTATAGAGCCTACCTAAGGTTACCCTGTGAGCAATTTGAAAATTTCAATCACTTATTTTCTGAAAGGTCATTTTCTTTTTACTGAGTGCTAGCTGAGATTTTTTTCACTGCTATTCTGTATTAATTAATCCTCTTATATCCTTTATCAAAGTTACTGTGTTTTCCAAGATATTTCTTCTATTACTTTGATGTGCTCCGTATTGGACAGATGCCTAGATGTGGGTCTCACAGGTCCCTCACAATGCTGAAACACTGTTTCCTGACTTCTATTGAGTGGTTTGATTAATGAAATAATTTTCAGCTTTTTTTTTTTTGCTTTTTTTTTTGCCTTTTTTTTTTCCCTAAGGGTTTACCTCTCTCTGAGTTTTTTGTCACCCCATTTTTCAGCTGGTGTAGTTTCACTGAATCAGCATATAATAAAATGAAATTACTTCTACAGAACATGGGATCGGGCTATACAGCTCTAATTTTCAGAGTTTTGGGATAGCTTTTTCTTCCTGCAGTGAAGGAGGTCTCCATTGCAGATGGGCCTGCAGCAGGGGCCTTAGAATAGGTTGGTTACTCAAAAAAATGAAACCACAGTCACAGAGGCTGAGCACATTTTCTAGGATCATTTTACTTTACTCTCTACACAGCAAACTGTGTTTTGTGAACAATATACAGAAAACTACAAATGGAAAAAAATGCACATATGGTGAGTCTTTTTGTCTCAGCAGTACATTCAATGGGTAGGTTTGTTCTTCAGATTTGGTTGTATTGTCCCATCAAACAACTGGGGTACCTTGTCTTGTTTGTTACAGAGTGGCACCATCCCTCTTGTTCTTAGTTTTAAGCAATCTACAGCTCAGGAGCCATTAGCACTAGCACCTTTTGTAGCTGTTCTGCAATCTACAGGAATTGCTTGATAAAATTTAAAAAATGTGCATCCTTTCAGGCTGGTCTATGCCTAGGTTTCCATTTGCACAGAAAAGGCTTAACGTCCACAATCTATTTAGTGAACGTTTATTTGAATGTGCAGGCATTTCACCATAGTGGCCATGTTCACCGTGTTCTAATTTGGCATGTGTGTTTCAGTGAATATTTTCCTTACTTCATTTTTTGTGTGATTTCTATGAAATGCATATACTCAAGTTAAGGGATATAAACATTCCTTTTATCATCCTAATATAATAGCCTGTATTGTAGTAGCCTATATTTGTAGAAAAATTTAGAGCACAAACTGGTCTTTTTTGTTAAGAAGATTCCTGCATAAATAATGCAGATTGTGTAGCTTAAATAAATGTCAGACCTAACATTTTACAGATGGTGAAAGATGTATAGACACAAGAAACTATGGAAAATATTTTCCAGGTTTTTACATTTCAAGATGTGCATGCTGTCTACTTCAGACTGATTTATTTAGGCTGGTAGCAAAAGAAAGCTGTGTTTAATGATTAGATCATTATCATCTCTCTGGTTACCACAGAGATGCACAGTGCTACAAAACGAACTGTAATTTATTTATCTGTTAATATCTTTTTGTTGTGTTATAATTACCTCTTGTTCTCTTCTTGTGTATCCTTCCTCCATAATGAAAGGACTTGTTGATATTTTGTTTTTTTAAACATTGATTGTTAAACAGTTTCTTTAAAAAAAACCTTTGAATATGCTTTAAAATTGTGCTTATAGTTACTTAAATTATTGTTATTTTTGATCATGGAAATTACTTGTAGTTGTAAGTAATACAGATACCAGTCTTTGTATGTAAATAGTCATAACGTAAACAGTCTATACCCTTTCCTCCTATAGATGTTTTGCATTTTCAAAACTAAGAATGTAAGTAAGAATGTAAAAGTGTGGAGGAGACTTCATGTCAATATGTCGCTTCTTTTGCTACCTGCAGCATCTTGCTTCATGGGTAGAATAGCCTTGTTACTAAAATTTCTGGTCACAGATTATTATAATTTTTTGAGGTTTTTTTGGAAATGTAACCTCTCTCCTTTCATACTCCTAAAGATTTTGCTCCTTCATGATCAGTGTGGCTTTTTACTTTGCTTCACATTTGCTGTCATAGTTTGCTGCCACCCATTTTCCTCTGCCCTTTGGCCAGCTGTGATTATATTAGCAGTTATGATATAAAATATAATTTGGATATATAGCTCAATTATGCTAATTATCAGGTCAATTTATCTTTGCTACTTGCTATTCATATCTACAATTTGTTTTAGCATGATTTTTTAGTGTTAAAAACCTTGAAACTAATTTTTATAAGGCTCTGCCAAACTTTTGAAGATGTGTGTATGGTATCAAGATCAATTATACCTCACAGGCAGTGTTGATACATTAATGCATGGATGTGAGAGCTGCAATGAATGCTTGGAATTACAGAAAATAATAAAATTAGTCAAGGAACCCCACTCCTATTTAGGGTCCCAGTTGTAATAGTGATAACGAGTTGGAGATACTGTGTTTTAGGATAATTTTACAGATGGAAAGAAATACCTTAATTTGGTTAAGCATAGAGTCTATCCATCAACATTTCTCCTATCTTTTAATACATATGGGGCTACTTTTTTCCCTCATGTATCTGCAGTATTATTTTGCTACTTCTCCACTGGGAATCAGAAATAGCTGCTCTTCAGTGATGCTGGATGACATGATGTTTGAGTTTTATAAGCTGACTTGGTATCCAGTGAATAAAAAATTTATGGAAATGTCAGATTCTAGCAGCTACTTGGTTGTTTAAGGGCAGCATTATTTTAACTAGTTTTTGTAGAGTATTGTCTAGTTTCAAGCATTTTGTTATCCTATTTTTTTGTTTTCATCTCCAGTCTTTCTTAAAAGGAACTAATTGTGTTTGTTAGGACTTCTATTACCTTTCTTCACTCCCAAGAACTGTTAAAATTGCACATGAATGAAACAGTAATCTTCTCTGTGATCTACTACATAGGAGCAGAAATGGCCAACTGTGATTAGAATAGAAACACTGCATGGAAAAATTGCCATTAAAATGTAAACAGGAATTGTTTTTTTTTTAAAGTCACAGAGAGAAAAACTGAAATGAAATATAATAGTATATGATCACTGCAAATAATTGTTAAAAACAAATTTGCACATCTGGATAGTTATAAAAATAATGCTAGTGTGGTATAGAACATGTTAATACAATAATTCTAAATTGTATTCCAGAATTCTTTGAAGATGTATATATTTTTTCTGTGTATGACTTTGGTCTAGACTATAGGGAAAGGCATTAAAAAGTTGTAAATATGTTTTAACTGAGAGCTGTTTTTGAAAGTGTTATCATTCACTAGTGACAGATGTTGAAACCTTCAAAAGCAAGACGACTGTCAATTTTTTATAGGTGTGGGAGCTGTTCATCTGCTTGCCCACCTTTGTATGTGGGGTGAAAATCTAAAACCCCTAGGATTTGTGATTATTATTCCTCTTTCAAGACAAAATGAAGGTTAACAACCCAGATAATTGTTTTGCACAAATCTGGAGGTTGAAAGTGCTTTGGTACCAGTGAAAAGTAGCTATTATTTCAGATGATGACAAGACATAGTTAGGGGGTCTCCAGATAAATTGCAAAGAAAGACTTTGTGAATTAGGTCCTGAAATCATGAATAGACAGCAGGGAGTAAGAGAAGAAAACTGAGCGCTTGCTCAATGAGCTGCTTTGCTGAGTGATGCATAGCAATGCTCAGTATAATGTGTTTTTTTAAAAAGCTTAATGTTCTCATGTTTTTGTGAATGTTTTGGTTTGAAAAGACAGATGTTTTGTAAGGAAGGCAGGAGCCTCCCTTAGAATGTAAGATGCAACCCTCTTTGGTCTGAATTATTATAATTTTGAAATTAAGGGCTTTCNCCGATCAGGTGAGAGCTGCAGCTCTCTCTGAAGTGGTTCTGCTGAAGCGGTGATCTTGTAGAAAAGGTCTGGTCCTCCTCAAAAAATCCAGTGGTGGTTGTGTAGCTCTTGTCCTCTGGGAATCCAGTGGGAAAGGCTGGTTTTGGTGTTCGAAATCTTAGATTATATCCAGGTGGGAATGCTTGGCTCCTTCCCCCTGGGCGGAGCATCTCACAATGGGATGGTGAGTCATGAGGCAAGGCATTGATGGAGCCATTAACAGGAGATAGTCTGGAGGGAGGAGGCAGGGAGCATTGCTACACCTGGTTTCAACAGCTCATGAAGATGGTAATAGAATACTCAGTAACCCAGGACAATGAAGAGAATTAAAAGATTTGAACCTAGAAGTGACAAATTCATGGATACCTGTTGCTACTTACAAACTTGAAAGTCAGTACAGTCTTCTGGCAAAATTTTGATGAGGAAACTTCAGAGTCTTGCGCAAACTGCAAGGATAATTTCAAGTTTTTTCTTCATGTAGTGTTGGTCTATGAGGTCCATGTATACACAGGTGCTAAACTTGGTGCTGAAACAGATTCCAGTGTTTATATCAACCTCACTGGGACAAGAGGAGATGCTGGCAAAATAAAGCTCCATAGATCTAAGAATAATAATCTTAAATTTCAACATGAACAGGTGAAGTAAAAACAATGCTGCGTCTGATCAATAAGAATAAATTACAGCTAGAAAACTGTTTCATCAACAAATGTAAATATCTTTCTATTTACAAAGTTTATTCAAGCATTTACCATTTGCCTTGTTCAATATTGCTTACATAATTGCATCATAGGGATAATTTTTATCTGCTTGATCAACAATTTGCTGAGAGCTTTAGGTATTAGAATTTAGGTATTCTTGGTTATTTGTCTTGCACATACCAGATAAAATGGTAACAATAGCATTTTTTTTTGTCCTGAACAGATCACTGTGAATTTTAGAATCAAGTTCTAAATCTGTATTCCTAAGTACGTTTTCCAATGGTGAGGCAGAGAGGGCTAGAAAATGTAATATAGACACAACTAAATAATTGTTTGAAACTGATCATCATGTCATGTCAAAGGTATCGGTGCTGTCTCTGTGGATTAATTTCCAGGTGTTAATCACTGCTGAAAGTTTTAAAGGATCCTCACTGTCTGGCCAGGACCAATATAAAATGACTATTTTCATTTTGGAAAAAAAAAGAAAAAAAGAGAGGAAAAAAAACTTTTGTATACTGTTAGAGTCAAAGCAATGGCTGTCTTTAAGACCTTTATCATTTTCCTTGTATGGTTCCACAGATGGATATTTTCTGCATAAAGGCTGTCTCACTGGGAGACTTGGAGAAAGTTCTGATTAGCCATGATGGAGCTGGTCCAGGTAGGATTTAACTTCCTAGAGGCCAGTCTGTTTTCAAGTCCTTTTTAAACCCAATGCACTTTGTTTATATTGCATCCTTCATAGAAAATGTGACAGAAGGTCTTGCAGTGATAAAAAGTCTTCCTGCAGGTTGATCACTGTGATGGGATGATGAAAAACTGTGGTAATGGACAGAAGAAAGGGCATGAGTTTAATGTCATATACTGTCATTCTACTCTTTGTTTTCAAGATTGTTTATAAGAAAGCACTATTTATTTGCATGTAGAAAACTCTCAAAGGTATGCCTCACACTGGTAAGACAATCTTTCATTAGACAAACAGTGAAAACTATCCAGGATGGAATTAAAGATATTCAGCAGCTGATTTGCTACCTGACAAAATTTGAGTAGCTAAAGCACAATGTCCTTGCTGCTTTGGGCAATTGTAGAAGATTTGATTATGTATTTGATCTGTGCAAGTCAGTGTGGAGCTGTTCCAGTGAGTAACACTGGATTCAGCTTGCAGGTTTTTCAGAAAAAAAGAGAATTTGGTGATGAGATGAATTTTGAATATAGGCCCTTGAAGAAATGTGCTTCTCTGTAATGATGTAAATGAAGAGAAAGCTAGGATTTAAAAGCACCAAAGATGTAAATATTGCAAATATGTTTGCAGATTAATATCTAGGAAGAAGCTAAGTGAAGAGAAGGATGTTTAAGACAGTTCAGGGCTCCACTGATAACAAATTACAAAAGTCCTTTTACCCTACTCTGTTCTGAAATGGCCCCAAGCAACACCCATCTTGCTGACTATGTTGCCTAAGGCTCTGAGCAGGCTTGTAACTATTAGAGAAACAGCCATAACAGTGCAGCCTTGGAATGGTTGTTTCCTGTATCTGGAGTTCCATAGAGTTTGCTGCCTTCAGCAGTATGGATGATTGTACACCAATCACAATGATTGTACACCAGTGTGTGAGAGTTTCACATTGTAGTAACCCAAGACATAACACAAAAGGCCACCTTCCCTCTATTCCCCACAGCACCACACCATGCTCTCTTTCCCTCATCTCTCCTTTAATAGGCAGCATGGATCAGCAGGATCAGCGTTACAAATCTGTAACCCAATTCAGCTATCTCAAAATGTTCTTTGACACTGGAGTTCAAATCTGTGGGTTTGAAGGACTGTCTAAACAGGACAATGGATTGAATTCTATCTGTAACAAAATTTATGCCTTGGTAATTCAAACGGCTGTTCATTGTACTCAGCACAGACAGATCTCACAGACCTCTATTGAGCTGTGTCCAAAACCAGCCCCACATAAGTGTAACTTGAGGTGACTGAGGGGTTAAGATCTGGAAAAGGATGGTGACTTAGGAGACACTCAACCTTTTGAAGGTTGAGAGGGAGGAAGGAAGGTGAATGAGGAAAGTAAAGGACTTTTGTCCTAGAGAACAGGGTTTGCTCCATGCATTACCTGCGGATACCCTTCCTACGTGACAGAAACTGCTGCCTTCTAGGGACTTCCAGACTCAGATGCAGCCAGGAAGGCAAAGCATAAGGATAAATAGGATGCTTGTTTGCTTCTGACCAAAGCTTCTGACCAAAATATCCCTCATGTTGTTTTGCTGCAATGTGCTGATAGGTAGTGGTATGAGTTGGTGAAACCTCGTAAGCAATATGACAGGTCGTGAGAGGTGCAGGCACAGTGAGAGCAGGATATTTGAGAAGGGCATTGCAGGACAACCAGACCAATCACTAGGATTGTCATTGGAAGATATTTAAAAGATCAGCATGGATGTGCCAGTTGTTACTGCAGTTAGAGGGAAGACGAATTCAGTAGCCCAGCAGAAGTGAGGCTGCACAGCTCCATCCTGCTGGTCTCATAGAAGTAAGGCTGGGTGTGTGTTCCCAGAAGACATGCACACATGCACACATTTATAAAACACATATATGTGTGCACATGGCTGGCCATGTAGATCAACACAGACAGGAACTCAGCATGTACACAAACAGTACAAGTGGCCCTGTTACCCTCTCCAGCTGATCAGGACAACAGTCCATCAATGTCAAATATAAAAAAATATGTACAGTATGGATGTAAAAGGCCTCCAGTAGCTGTCCTTAGGCAGTCAGTCTATCTGGTTGCTGGCCCTGGATCCTTGGATCCTCAGTTTTGCCAGTTACTGGCACCACAACATACAAAGCCCCTCCAAGGGCTTTCTCCATTCCTCCATTTGCACATGAGAGCATAAGTTTTAAAGATTTGTTAATTAATATTTTTATATATGCGATAAGACGTTCACTCACAGAGGACCAAAATTTCCAGCTTTCACACAAATCTTAATTATTGGCATAAACAGATTTGTCCCAACATACTTGTGCCTGATTAGAGGGAATCAAAAGATGTAGGCTGGGATGTGAATGGTGTTGACAGTTCAGAGATGTATGCATGTATTTGTCTCCAAGGGAAAAATCCCACCCCTCTTATAATTAAAACAGGCTCAGGCAGAGAAGAATTGCATTTCTTATGAAAGACAAAAAATAATAAAGCTTTCATTCAGTTAATATATCTTATTTATTTAGATGAGATCTGTCTTAATATGATCTGTGCTTCTACCAGAAAAAGATAATCATGGACTTTTCTTCTTAAAATTTATTAAAAAAAAGGTATGATTTCACATGATAAACTTGTGTCATTTCAACACAGGCAGTGAGTGGTTTCTGGATAAGATTGTCATCAAACATAAAGAAGGAGAGGATGCTCAGGAGGCTGTATTTCCTTGTAATAGGTATGTCATTCATGGAGAAAAAGAATTTGTTACCTGCCAGCAACATAATGAAAAAATTTTAGTGCAGAGATGTGCACACAACCTAGATGTTTGAGCAATGCCCCAGAGTTTTTCAATATACAAGTGATGCAAAATTTTACAATTGAAGACAAGGAAAAAAAATCCTGTATTGGCTTGGGAGGGAGTCATAGCCTAATGCAGAGAAGCCCCAAAACAAAGGTTGTGTAAAAGGAAAGGTGCACTGATCTTTTTTTTTTTAATCTAAATTATACAGGGACCACCTTAAATAAGCTTTCCGTTCTCAATCTTTTAGGAAGTGTTGTGTACAAAGATCTGAAATGACATAGCTGCCATCATGACAACATGGTGGGATGACTTGCACAGCTGCAGTGCTGCTATGGATGACTATAAAGTCTTCAGCAGGGAGAGGCCAGGAAGGAGAAGGAGGCGGGGTAGCCCTGTATGTTAAGTCATTTTTTGATTTTCTAGAGCTTGATGATGGTGATGATAGAGTTGGGTGTTTATGGGTAAGAATCAGGCGGCAGGCCAGCAAGGCCGGTGTCATGGTGGAAGGGTCTAGGTCTGTTACAGACTAGCCAACCAGGAGGAAGAGGCAGATGAAATGTAGTATGAGCAGCTGGAAGAATTCACCAACTGTTGTTCTCATGAGGGACTGCAAATACAATACAGTAGAGAGGGAGTTTAGGAGGTTCCTGGAGCTGGTGGAAGAGAACCACCTGACACAACTGGTGAGGTAGCCAAGTAGGGAAGATATCCACTGGATGAAGGAAAGGCTGAGTCACCTAATGCCTTCTTCCCCTCAGTCTTTAACAGTAATGCTAGCCCCCTGAGCTTGAAGAAAGGGGTGGGAAGCAGAAGGAATCCCCCACAATCCAAGGGGAAATAGTCAGTAACCTGCTGCAGCACTTAGACATATACAAGTAAATCTATTGGGCTGGATGTGATCCACACAAGGATACAGAGGGAGAAGCACTTGGGTCACAAGAGCCCCATGCAGTGCTAAAAACTTGGGGATGAGTGGCTGGAAAGCTGCCTGGTGGAAAAGGATCTGGGGATGCTGGTCAACAACTGGCTGGACACAAGCCAGCGTGTGCTCAGGGGACCAAGAAGGCCAATGGCATCCTGGCTTGGATCAGCAGTAGTGTGGCCAACAGGACCAAGGCAGATTTGCACCCCTGTACTGGTGAGGCTGCACCTCGAATCCTGTGTCCAGTTTTTGTCAAAATTTGCTTTCTACTTTTAGAAACTGCTAGTGATCTTTTGTTTCTTAGGATGGAATGAGGAGAAGGTCTCAAAAGTTAATCAAGCTATTTATTGCAACAAGAGTTGAAATACAGTGGAGTTTAGACTTCATGCATAAGAGATTTATTCATAGAGTTTTGTTACGTACAAGAAATGAAATGTATTATGGATCCTTGGGTTTAAACAAATACGACATCAACACGGAGTCAATAGAACAGAAGCTGATAGTGAGCACGTATTTCTTAATTTTCAAATAAGTGAGGTTGTTGAAGATTGGGAAATATTATGTGAACAAGGGGGTTCAGCTGAAGGAGTATGAATGTATGTTTGCAGTGAAATGATATTGCGGAAAAGCTCCTTAAATTCATCAGTATAAGAGAAAAGTAAAGTAAGGACAGAAGTTCAGTTTGTTGCTTCAGATGTGCAAAAGTTTTAGAAACTTCAAGACCTGCAGGTTTTATATATAATTTTAAGTACAATGAATATAACTAACCGCTGCAGGTTATGTAACTCCCTTACATGTACAGCTATCTCTGAACCAGTAAATAATTAGTATTTCATATAATGTACTCCATATAGTACTACAGTACTTCATAGACCTACCATGAAAATTCTTCTCTGCCTGGAGCAAATTGAGCCAAATTCTTCTTATATGAGTAAGGCCAACTGTGATGAAGGTATAAAAGAAAATTTGATCTTGGAAGTAGCTTCAAGGTGTAATCTGATAAAAGAACTATAAAAAATACTATTGGAGACAAAAGGTAATGGTAAGATGATATATACTAAACTAATAGTTTTTATTAATCTTATTATTTTTGTTTTTGCAATGAAAGATGGTTAGATGAATATTGAGATGATGGGAAAACTGAGAGCGAGCTAACTGCCATTAGTAAGTATTTTGTTAAAGAAAATTTGTTATAGCACTATGGTATATACTTAATGCCTAGTTATTACTAAAGAACCCTTCCAGATAAGACCATAACTTAAGAAAAAGTGATAATAAAGCTAGCTCACAATTATTTCTCCTGTTCATATTTTAGAGGATGGCAGTTCAATGAAGGCATTTCTTAAAGGTAAGAGTTGTTTTCCAGCCATTGTTTTCTACACCACAGTTTTTGCTGTTTGAATTTAAATCAGTATTGTGAGAAATATGTAAGCAAGTGACCTCATTTGTATATGTGTTGTCTTGTATATCTGCTGGAAGAGAGAATGAAAAATTGGCTGGCCAGTAGTCCACAGAAGGACTAGACCTTTATGAGCAATTGAGAAAAACATAAACCATTTTTGATTTTCTTTCTATTTCTACTATTCTGTCCTGAAATCAACCAGGAATTCCTCTGAGAAGAGATTCAAGTGTTGTTTTGTTTACCCCAATGTCACTGTCATTTAATACTTGGGGACAGGTCCCCTAGCAAACATCAGGAAGTTGAAAAATGTGTTGTGAAGTGTCAGTGGAAACATTTTCAGGTCAAAATTCCAAAGTAGCCAGAAATAATGCAAGCTTAAACTCCAAATCCTCCAGTGAGGCTAAATGTAGCATTCAGTTGTCTAAATCTGCCTGAATTAATAAAATGACATTAATAAAAATGCCCCACTCAGCTTTCTGTTTTTATATCTACAAAGACAGTCTCATCCCTGTAATGCACTAGTTCCTCCCGAGTGTTTAAAATTTGAGATATCATCTCCATGTTTCTTCTTAACCAGCGTTGCAGTGGGGTTTGCAACTTT
>WEIT01037609.1:0-23050 GCA_013389985.1 Dryoscopus gambensis | reverse complement strand
AATGGAAAAAAAAAAAGCTGTTGTTAAGAAAAATAATCTTACTACATCTTTGAAGTAGAAGCAGAAAATTCTGCTGTCCTTCTTGTGTCTCTTGACAGAGAGGCTTTGGGGTTTATTTTCCCTTTTAAAATAAATATCTGCCCAGTTCCGATCCCAATTTGACAGAGACCTCAGGGATATGAGGTTCTTGTAAGAGTCCTGACAATATATAGGAAAAGGAAAGAGCCTGAATACCTCATAGAGGGACAGACTGCAGCCAGAGCTAAGCCACACCATTAGATACCAGGGGCTGTGCAGGAAATGAGGTGTCACATTTTATCTCACAGCACAATCTGTAGCTGTGCCCCACTCAAACCCCTCTCCTGACCTGCCTTTTTCTGTTTTTATAAAAAACAGTCTTTGCACTGATACTGCCTGTCCCTCACTTGCTCTCTCTAACAGGGAACCCTGCAGTCTCAAATCACAGCAGAAATCTTTTGTACAGTCCCTGGGGGCAGTGATGCCAAGGAGCACATTTCACAGGAGTCTGCCCTCCAACTAAACTACCTTCCAACCCTGTGAAATGCCCTCTTCTATCACCATTCTCCACTCAGGAGAATGAAAGGACACTGCCTTTCAGAAGGTCAAAAGCACCTATGAGTTTTCCTTGTACTTCCAAAGGGAATAAGGGACAACACTGTCATCCGCTGTGTCTCCCAGAGCAATCTTTCCCAGCTGCTGTCCCTCGCAGGCTGCTACCTTCCTGTCCTCTCCATCTTGCTCCTTGTCCCCAAGCTGAAGAGGGCACTGGAGTTAAAAAAACCTGTGATGCAACTGTACCAGCCCCAGAACATCAGTGGAGTGGGAGCTAAAAGACACCCTGCTCTTCCTGTGCTGATGATTTTCCTCTCCAGCAGGAAAGGAGAGACAAAAGAAAAAGTTTAAATTCTTGTCTCACATAAAACATGAGAGCTCACTGGTTAGAAGCCACAAGCCCCAGATCTGGAAACATCTGAAGAACCCAAGATATCTCTGTATAAATCACTACAAGCTGTCCTAGTCTTCAAAATGCAGTGAGATGTGTTAAATGTTACCAAAAACTGCCTGGCTACTTATTTCCATTTTCTGTGCTGAAATACCATGGTGGCAACAAGCAACTGAAGCCCACATAAATTCAAAGCCCAAGCCAAATTTTGCAACAGCTATTCTAGCTTGTATCCAATCAGAACAGCACTTGTTCCAATTTTGATGTTAGCCAGGGTTCAGAACAACTGAACTTGAAAGATTTGTTCTACCATAGCTGAAAATTTAAAGCATCTTAGGGAAGTGCGCTCTTAAAACTCTTGCTGTTAGAGTGGGTACTTACTCAGCATCTCTGAATTAATGTTTGAGGCCAAAATAATTTTCCACCCCCTACAGGCTCTGGAAGGAACATGCTCCCACCACGACAGGAGAATGTTGTCAAACATCTACTTGGGGGTAAAAGAAAAGAAAATCGGGCATTTTCTTGTCTTAATAGACAGAGGAATTGTTCATTGCACAGGAAGAAGACAGAAGATAACTTATTTCACCCTTGAAAAGCTAGTCTTGTCAGAGACAGACATTCAGAATACTCTTTTTTTAAAGTTGGATATCTTTGAAGGCTGCTGTGATTTTGGTTGGATTAACCAGTGTTAATCAATTAATATCCTTGTTCTCCTGCAAAAAGATAAAGCATTTTCTCTGTTGGAATTCCTGTAGCAAAACCAACAACAGACACCAATCCAGTGATCTGAAGAACACTGTTGGGAATATGTGACAGCTAAAGGCTTGAGTGAACCTTTGTTCAGCAAAGACACAAGATCTGGGGTAATCCCAAGTTTCCAGTATTTTATTAAGAAGTACCAAATAATGTGACCACAGACAAACAAAAACACTAGTTTAGCCCCTGAAGTCTGCAACCTGAAGGCAGGTAGGCTCACTCCGAGAAGATGCCCCTGAAAACAACTGAAGTGAAAACAATTGGAGCTGCTGTGGTGTCCTTGAGCTGCCTTCAGCACTGTCTGGACTGCCTCCCTTCTGCAAGCCTGACTGTCTTCTGCCTGTTAGTTCACTCTCAGTGTCAGGGACATGTCCATTTGGTTTGGTCAGTAACATGGATCAGAATGTCAAAATCTCTCCTCTCAGGATATCCCATGAAACTGGGCAAAAATCAGGCTTCAGGGGAGTATTGTAGTAAAGTAAAATGGATATGCTCCTAGGCCAGCAGAAACATTCAAATTTGTCTTCTCCCTAAAACAAATGATAAGCTACTCACCGAAATCTGTCAAGTCAGGCTTTAACAGCAGGATAGCAGAGTGTTCTCAACCATATCAAGTTTGTGTCATGTTAAATCACCTGGGAAAATGATTTTTTAAAACCTTGACAGATGAATAAAATAAATATTTTCTGGTTTAGGCACCAGAATGAGGGTGGATAAACAGGTCTAGCCTAACTTGTCAATCTAACAATAATAATGTTTAATAAATTTTAACAAATATTTCAGTATTATTTTAGCTAAAGAAAATTTTTAGTCCTTATACCTTCTTGTTACCCTGGTCGTATCACAAAAAGGATGTTACATGAAACATTTAAGTGGAATGCAGTTCAAAATCATCATACATGATCAGCTAGAAGATTTAGGGCACTGTATATTAACACAGAGCAAGATTTCCTATGGAATTGACATCCTATGACATTAAAATCCCTCCCAAAATTCAGCAAGGTTTGGTCATCTACATCCCTTTGGCTCCTTGGGACTCTAGGCTTGCTAGATTCAAAACAAATGCTTTGAAAGGTTGACTTATTTCTAATCTTCTGTCAATTTCCCTTGTTTCTAAAGGAAAAGAAAAAATTGAATTAAAAAATCCCAACACCTAGAAGACAGCTGTCTGCCCCGGGGTGAATATAGCAGAAAGTATTTCGAATTATTTTGAAACTTTCTAGTGATTTCTCCAGAAGGAGAACCAAGCCCCTACTCCTGTAGGGAGAAAAAAAGAAAAAAAAGAAGAAAGAAAAAAAAAAAAAAAAAAAAAAAAAGGAAGATGTAAAAGCAACTGATGGCCTCCAAGAGAGGGCAGTCTCAGACTAGGGATGATTCAGAGAGCATTGCTGTTACACCTGTTCTCTCCCACATTTTACTGTATGTATCTAAGAAGCTTGATGTTTAAATACCACCATCCATCAGAAAATCTTGGGTATAAGTCAAAACATACACGTTGGCCTGCTGCAAGTTTCAAAGGGGAGGGAGGTATTTCCCTTTTACAGATGCTGTAACATAAGGAACAGTGCTCCGCACATGGATTTAGTTCAACAAAAATGGCTCATAAATACGGCCCATCTTTAAACACGCCATCAGTTTTATAGAAGCCAATTCACTTCGCTTCCAAGTTCACCAGCAGCAAGGTCATGGTGAGATACAATCACACAGATTCTGCAAGATCAAATACTAGCAGAGCAAAAATGATTAGTTAAAAATTAGCAATTTATGTAACATTTCCCCTCGAAGGTTCTCTGAGGCTTTTTTGTTTGGCTGGTTTTAAGTCACTAGGAGCTACCTAGACTATGCCAGCCCTACTGTCCATTTTTCCTTCTGAGCATAGGCTTGACTACCTAAACAACTGGGGAGGGAAAACTACACCAGACCAGAGCCTTCTCTACCTTTCTTCAAAGCCATAATGGCAGCCCCCAAATACCACCCAGTGTCTTCTTTCTTGCCAGTGAACAGACTGGCTTCCAGAAAGATGCAAACCTTTCCACTAATTCCCACCACTTCAAACCCCTCCAAAGCTTTAGACCCCTCCTTTTAATACTGATACTTCCAGCCAAAGCACCAGCTGACTGATGGTGGTCTCCAGGCCCTGGGGAGACACCACATTATGGGTGATTACACTCAGAAGACAAAAATATTATTTCCTGGTTGGAAATAGCCCAGGTTGTATAAGCCATTTACCTCTACTTACACCAGTGTTGAAGGCAGAGCCACCAGCTGACATGCTGGAAGCAGCACCCAGAGCTCTGGGCACCAGGGGCAGTGGTGCTTGTGTTGGAGCCATGCAGAGCAGCAGTGCACGGGGGACAGACACAGGCTGCCCTCGGGAGCACTGGAGAAGTGCTTACCAAACTAGGGATGGAGGAACAGCTGTGAGCATGGCACTGCTTCAAATCATTTAAAGTAACAAGATCCTGATTAATGTCTGTGAACCTCCTTAGTCCGACTGCACACCATCACACTGAACACCCATGAGATTCATCTGCTCTTGCCCTGCAGGTGGCAAAGCCCACAGGCAGGTTCACCAGCCATAGAAACTGGAGTCCAGTGAATTTTGTTCCTTCAACCAGAATCACCCTCATCTCAGAGATGCACCTCATACTTTATCTCGCTCCCCAAAAGCATTCACATCTTTGTTCATGCTGGTGACCAACTTCAATGAAGTCCCATTTCATTAATTTCACTAAGATGGTGAAAAAAGTCACACACTCATGTTTTTTCTCTGGTAAGGTTGACCCACATGGATATCAGGAGTTTCAGACAGCAGTGAAACTTTCAAAGGCAGAATGAAAAAAAAAACGCAGGGGGGAGAGGGGGAGACACCTTAATGAAAATTGAACTTCTTTAGTGTGATTTCAAGGCTGCATAAGAAAACAAACAAGGACCTATTTTCTTGCTTCCCTCACTGAGGTACTAAAAAATCCACCAAACAAACAAATACTCCTTTGCCGCAACAAACTCCACCTTTGCTGCAACATGAACAGCACCATGGGAAACACCAAACCACTTTTATCTAAGGTGGTGCCCAGTGTGCAGACCCGAAAAGTTTTGTGTCTGAAATGAGACTTTTACAGCTACAATATGCCGTTGGCCTCTGCAGTGGTACTCCTCTTGAGTGCTTTTACAAGCCAGAAGAGGTAGCTACCACTGAGGTTAACAGAATGATTTTCACTGGTTTCAGTGAAAGTTAGCCTCAGTGCTACAGTCTGATCTATCTACATGGTAAGGTCCTTGGACAAAAGCATCAAGGCAGAATTTTAAAAGTCTCTGTGCAGGAATAAAGTAACAACATATCTCTGGATATCATGGCTTTTAAGAAACCAAATCCCCATTTCAATAACACATATCCAAAGTTGGGTATTTCAAGTCACTTGAAAGGATTTAAGTCCATGAAGTGCTAAGCATGCTTCAAACAAGTAGGGAATCCCAGAAGTGCAGAGTTAATTACCCTAACCATAGCACTACAGATACCTTATTTTTTTAGAGAAAAGCCAAGAATGCAGATGTTTATGCAGACATGGTAGTACCTTTCTGCAGAAAGGTAGTATCTTGCTTTTAAGCATGCAACACATGTCAAAGCCAGCCCTTATACAACCAATCACAGACAAAAGGATAATTCAAAAACCTGGCTGTAATTTAGGTTAAATGGATCTTGGGAAAGAAAATGGAAGATGACAGAGAGCACTAGGATTTAAGGTGCGAGGCTCTTTGAAGAAGCCTGAGTCCAAACCAGGCTGTGATCAGTGGCATCCCAGGTTCACTCAGGCTTCAGTTCCCCACCAAGAGGAAGCCACTTGCATACACAAACCCACACTTTTCACACCTTAATATTGTACTTTGGATACTCATCATCAGAACTGTAATGCAAATGGGAACCTACCTCATCCTGTAAGACCTACAAAGAAGTTTATATGGCTGAAGGCAGCAGGCAGGATCTAAAATATTTTTCTCCAGCAGCAGCTTATGTTAATCTAAAAAGTGGTCTCAGAAGACCTGAAAGCCTCTTCTCCCCACTCCCCCCAAACCCAGAGTACATTACACCTAAAAGCTGCCTACTTCTGACTACTAACACGTGTTGTACTGGCCTTTAAGCCAGTCCCAAATGGACTTGGTGCAAAAGCATCCAAGCGAGACCAACAGCAACTCTTCATTCAACTAGCAGAACTGCACCAAACACTGCCACAGACGAATTGCTCCATGAGACCAGTGGGGTAGGAGTCCTACCACCTGCCTTTACTGCCATCCTCTTTCCTCACCTGTTCCTACCATGCTCTGGGTGACAAGGAGCACACCTGAGCACCCAGGCACTGCTGAGCACCTGGGACACTGCTGCAGCTTGGCAGAAACAATTTTTTCTCATCTTATCTCACCTCACTCCTCATAACAGCAACTTGCAAATCATTCTTAGCAAATTAGTACAGGTTTTCTATCTGAGCAACACTTAAGAGATTGCATTGGTGAAAATAAGTGACATTAATATTACACTCTTCAGAACATGAAAATCCACCCACAGCATCCTTCTTCCTCTTACAGAAGAGTTGGAATCACTCACCCTTGCATAGTACTGAAGGTCTCCAAAGTTTCTCTGTGCCTCGTTCCCCGGGCCAGCTGGCGCTTTCCCTCCGGCGGTCACTGCCGACGCTCTCAGCCAGCCCCCGAGAGTCTCAGCCTGCCCTGCCCTGCCCTGCCCTGCCCTGCTCGGCTCTGCCGGGGCGGGGCTCCCGCCGCGCCTGTCCTGGGGCAGTCCCGGAGCGCCCGGGGCTCGCTGGCAAAGCAGGGAGCTGCTGGATCCGCTGGATCGGTGTGCTCTCCTGCCTTCCCGGCTCCTGGGGCTGCGCTTTGCTGGCACGGCGGCCGCCAAGGCTCCGAGCTCTGCCGCGCTGGGACTGAGCGCTGCGGGCGATCTCCTGGAACGATCTTTCTTTCTGCTGCACCGCCCTTGTCCTCCACTTGTCCTCGTCCCCTTTTCTTAGCCTTCCACTGCAGAATTAAAAAAACAGGAAGGTTTTGATCAGGTTTGTTAAGCCTGTGTAGAGATAGGAGCTCACCTTGGGCTCCAAACCTCCATCCGAGCTCTGTCTGAGGTCACCAATTCACTGAGAAGAGTCTGTGCAAACTTCCAGCAGCAAACCCTACAGCCTTCTAAAGCCCCCTCCAGCTTTGAGTGTAGAGAAATTTTTGGCTAGAGGGCCCCAGAACGAAGTTGCTAAATTCGAAACAAGTTTCAGTTAAGTAGTGAGTCAGTGCCTTCCTTTTGCTTCCAAACTTGTCCTTTGATTTGCTGCAGCCTGTGGGAGAATGCCAAATAAAAGATGTGAAATATAGCCTTGAAGGAATTAACAAACTCTTTGTTTTGCCAAGGTCAGTAATTCCCAACTTGGGTACTAATAAATCACAAATTATCTGCCAAAAATGTGGGAATTATTATTATTATTATTCATGAATTTGGGGCTCTTCATGTGGCTTATGAAATTTTAGGTACAGCCCTGAAGGTTAAAAAGTTTTTTTTACCTGCTATGGTTCTCTTGAAATCAAACCAGCTGTAAAATACTGCCCACTTCTAGGCTTAAAATAGCTGAAACCACCATTTCCTGTGGTTTCACATGAAACACACACTTGGTGATGAGTGTGCCTCCTACTGTAAAATAAGGGCACAGGGCATGGCCAGGCAACTCAAAAGGGGTGTTTGTCAGCCCAGTGAAGGGCAAGAACTGATCACAGCTCAGAAGGGCCCGAAGCAGTTAGGGAGGATCTTGGATTTTTCTGTCCTTTGCTGTTTTGCTGCTTCTCGTGACTTTATCAACAATTATTTTCAACAGCTTTTTGAGCTGCAGGTCCCAGAGGCTAGGCAGCTACACAGAAATTGCCACTTAAAAAAATAATCTAGTTCTCATCATTATGGGAATAACTTTGGAAGTATAGTATGGATACCCACAATGGCTCAGAGAGAACCTATCAGGGAAAGTAACCTGTTTTGCTCCTTGGCTTTATGATTTGGGGGTATATTTAAGACTATTTAGTGTTACCCCCTGTGTGCAGTAACTAAAATGCAAGAGATTCATTCTTCCCCTCTCCATGTTAGCATTGAATGAGTGTTAAAAGTAATGCTTTTGTGCAAACTCTCTTTTCTGAAACTTTCAGCAGTCTCACATCTGTGACTGTGAATTTGAATTAATATTTGATGCAGATGGATATCATCTCTCCTGTTGATGAAAACCCAGGAGTTACTAGCAATGAAAAGAAGTATTTGAAGCTGCTCATGGTATTATAAATCATATTTCTATACAGGTTATGCACAGGCAATGTTGTCAGATTCAGCAGAAGGACCAGCTTTGCCACCCAGTTGTCTGGCTGACATGATTTCAGTGAGAGAAGAACACAGATTTCAAAGCAGCTTATTTACAGGTCTTACTCTTAAGTAATTTTAAAAAGTCAAATCACTGCTTCCCACAGAAATACTAAAGCAGTGAGGGGACCTAAAGTGGTTTTCCTGTTTAAAGCACAGTGCAAAGAGAATGAAGACTGAGACAAGGCTTATTTAAATAAAAGACAGTAAGTCATGTGTATGAGGATATATAGATGAGTTATGCTCTAATCCTAACGATGCTGGAAGGTTGATAAGATTGTACTTACTTTAACCTGACATACCATATGGTGGATGACTCTTTACCTTTTCTCAGCTGGAAACATCCTCTACTGAATGACTACAGCTGCACAAAAACAGTCCAGTCATGTTCTTACTAGACAAAATACCTTTTATTTGGGCTGTATTTGATGTCTTTCCTTATCAGTATGGAAACCTCAGCAATCACAATACTTCAGCTACAAAGCATGTATGCACTCCCAGCACTTGCTGGTCTACTGGTGATAGACACCGTGAGTAGCTGCAGAGGGTGGCACAGCAGAGGACAGTGCTTCTGTCCCAGGACACAGACAGCCCTGATGCAAAGCAAGGTGCCTGTCCAGCACAAGGGAGTGAGCACAATATTAAATTCTCCTGAGCACCTCCTTTCAGGCTAATAAACTCAGATCTGAAATCTCTCTGTGATAATTTTTTTAAAGGTAAACCCTAGTCATTGTGCTAATCCAAGGAGATAAAATAGAACACATTCCAAAATGATTTCTTACTGTGCATAACTTCATTTGGATAGATGAATGCCCTCGCATGATGCCAAATATGTTAGTGAGACAGCATGAAGTCAAATGATGTCACTCAGACACAGTTTTCTTGAGGAAATCAGTTCATTTTCCATAATTAGGCTACTGTGTGTATAATAGCTGAAATCCTCCATGTATAATTGGTGTAGTGAGGAAAAAAAATAATTAAAAAGATGAAAAAGAAGGGCAAAGAAAGCTGCCTTTTTAAAGAACATTTTTTCTTATTTTTGTAATAATGCTAAAGCATCTTTGAGGATGTTCTGGAACAGAATGGGGATATCTATATGCTGACAAAGATGTAGGTTAAGGAAAGGAGTATTTGAGAATGATGTAGGCACATACTTGTAAGGCATACTGGAGCCTATAGGAAAGTGGCTAGGAGCTTAATTCTCACTTATGTTCATCATGTTCCTTGCCTAGATACGAATTTAAAAATTGATCACTGAATATGTGCCTGTAGGTAAATCTTCCAAAAATCTCACTTGTAGGCTTTTTTGAAGAGAGAATTTGTCAAAAACCACTGTGTACTTCTACAGTACTCCCTGTGGAGTTGGCTAGGGGCCACCAGCAAGTAAGAACACTGCATCACACTTCTTTAAAATGTAACATAATCAATATCCTTCTGTAGCTCAAACATGGAAATCTACGTTAGGTTTCTCACTGCCTCCAGTATAGTCAGAGGACAACTTGTAGGCTATGTCTAGTCATTAGCTAGAAGCCAGTCCTATCATTTTAACTGACCAGAACCAGACTGACATTTCAGCATGTGAACTGAAAATCAAACCTCTCATTTCCAGGTTTATAGTACTTGCTGCAATTCATAGAAGTGGGTATAAGACATAGATTTCATATCTGAGAAAAGATTTGGGTAAGTAAGTCAATCAAATTGTTTGTTATTGAGTTTAAGGAAGAGGAGCAGAAGAGAAAGAAACGAAAGCAAATTATTATCATGGCAAAATCATGTACAAGGACAGGGAAGGCAGCAGGCAACAGACTCTTCTTCACAGGTTTTCCATACAGAAAATGTGAAACCAGCTGTCCCAGTTCACGGGCCAGGACACAACCGCCACAGAGATTCTGCCCTTGGCTGACTTCATGACTGGTGTGTTGCCACAACAAACTGATGCTTGTTGTTGGCAAGGTCACGTTCTGTCACATTTCTGTCTTGACCCCCGGGGCAGAATCCAGGCTCCTTGAGGGGGACAGAGTTTATCACCTCTGTCACAGACTGTCCTACTCAGTCACTGTTTCCTCCCTTATAAATATGTTGTGGTGAATATATATGTTGTGGTGAAGCTTTCTGCCAGAATTTGTGTGCTCCCAGAATGTCCTTGTGCAGAAGCAAATTAGCTTTTTCTGGGAGGAAGGTTTATTGGATCAGATAAAGCAACATGAAAATGGCTATCCCGTTTCAGTCTTCCTGAACAGTTTCTCGTCAAGGTGTGGCACTGAATCTCATAGATATCATTAGCCCAGGAATCTCTGCACTGTTCTCTATTCCCTACTGTATACATGCCAGCATTTAAGTTTCCCACCTATAAACTGGAATTCCTTTCAGGGGCTGGTCACAAGTTCACAGTGACTTTGTGATACAGTAAAAGATGTCCCTGTAGTAAGGTAACATAAGGCCTTTAACAATCTTACAAAAGACTTTCTTCTTTGTTATTCAGGCATAGGGAAACAAAGTTTTTCTACTGTTATTAGTCTATATAAAACACCTTTCAGAAAAGGATCTATCAATTACAGATTATAAGATATAAATAAACACAGGACCTCAGTTGCTTTTTGCCCTGTTCATCTATCATATACACTAGTGCAAAGTGAGCATATTTGCTTGGTAGGTGATGTGTGGAGAGCTGGATGACAGATACAGTGAAGATAAGAAAGACTAATGGAGTTACTAAGACCACTTCCTGTTGAATCATTTATCAAGTGTTTTGTCAGTTTACAGATTTTTCAAATCCCAAAGCACACTGAAGACAGAATGATACACAGTTCTCCAGAATTCCATCATTAGTTCTAGCTGAATTTATTAGTTTTTAATTGCTTTTGCTGCCAATGATCCAATTACATAGTTAAACATAGGTTCTAGTTATTGAATAATCAGTAAAAGAGCAAGAAGGAAGAGAGGGTACATGTGCATTTGCATATTTACCTTATGCTTCCCATGTGTATTTTCTAAGAAGACACTGAAATGGAGCTGTGGCAGTCTCTTTGCTTTATTACAGTTAGCTTCCCTGAATTCCTTATGGAGAATGCAGATATCATAATGCATTAAATGCTTTCTAAGTATGTATTTGTTCAGCAAGTCTCAAGACATCCTCATGAATTTCTTTCCTCATAAATCTTCAAGAACTGCAAAAAGGATTTTCATCTCTGTCCAGGGATCAAACCTTGTAGCGCAGTCAGGAAATCAATTTGGTTTTGCTGAATAACTTAATTGACAAGTGGGAGGCACAGGATACTGTTTGGCAGACATTGCAGTAAACCTCCTACAGTAAATAGGTACTTACAAAATCACTCATTCTCCATGTACCCAAGACCTTTCAATTTCAAACAGGCTCTTGTCCTTAATCTAGTGTTTTAAAATACGTCTTCATATTCAAAGCAGAGAAGAAGCTAATGTCTTTTTTTTCTTGCACCCAAAGAAGAAGAGGCTGCTACTTCCATTTTCAAATTATGGTCTCTATTGCTCTGTTTTGCTTTCCTTTTCTCTCTCCAAAGTTGCTGTCACTTAGCAGGACTGTGTACTATTGTCTTAATTGGTGCTGCAGTTATTGCCAATTTTTACTTTCCTTTTTTATATAATTTTTCCATAGTTGCAAGGGCACAGTAGGGTACATAACAGCTGGGATAACTGCATATGTTTAGAGAGTTAGAGATGTTCATGCCTGAGTAGGAAGTGTCTCTTCACTATGTATTTCAATATCCGAAGATAATTTCTCTGTAAAGCCTAGTGTATCTCCTATGAGCATCTATGCTGAAGGCCAAATTTAGAGTAGGATGTCAGTAATAAGGGATTGTGAGTACATGCAAAGAATTCCAAAGGAATTCCAGGAGTTGAATTTTTTTGGTAGTCAGGCACTGAAAAGTTCATACATAATATTTAATAAATGGGCAAGTCTGCAAATGGTGTTGTATGTAGACACCAGCTGTTTCAGACCACTCAGGTTAGGCAACCTTTCAATACACTGGATCAAAGTGCTGTTATTTGGAAAAATGGGATAGGGCTGGCAAAATATTTCCTTAGACTGCAGCTTTTAGGCTGTCAAAGTAGCCAGGTACTCTTCCTTAGATGCCTCTTAGGAAATAAATGATTACCTGCTGTGCAGGACACACACTATTGCTACAGATTTTTATGCAGTTGGGTTAATTCGTGGTTAACAAATTAATCAATAACATTAATTAATGGTATGGTAAGAGGAGTTATCTCCTCTTTACATATGGGGAATTGAGTCATTGGCAAAAACAAATGACATACCCAAGCCTAATCTTTAGTCTTACACTTTATCTGTGCAACCATCCTTCTTTGCTCATATTTTCTCCCTCCAACTGCAGCAGTAGATAAAATTCCTCTTAGAAAGGAAACAAGCATCACGGTTCTCCTATGTGCATTGCTTTTAAAAGCAGATATAAAGTTCCTGATGCACAGAGGCATTAACACCAGAAGGAACTGTGTGCATAGGAAGATGCTGAGTAGATACAGTAATTACATACACAATCATTCCCATGTTGGGATCACACTGCATGCACTGGACAGTCAATCTATGTAGACTGGCAACATCAACAGGACTTCAAGGATGCCAGACATTTAGAAATTCCAGACAAATGCCAAGCTCTTCTTCTTTTGGTTGGGCAAAACTTACATGCAAGAAAACAGTAAGTATTTCAGTAAAACTGAAATACACATAACCCTCATCAAATATAAAGGCCAGAAAATGGCGATAACCAACATTCCCAAACCCTTTAAAGGCTAAGATGCCTCCTCTATGTAGTTTTTGATCAATACCCATGAACTTTTAAAAATTATCTTGGCCAACTGTGCTTCACTGTTCCTTTTAGTGAAGTTTGATGACTAATCAGAATACACATTTGAATTTCCTGAAGATAAGGACAAATGTATGTATGTACACCCTGGCTGTAAACAGTAGATAACAAAGACAATACTACTTAAAGTGTACTGAGAGAAAGTCATCTAATTTTACCATGAAATGCATTCTTTTGTTTTTTCTACAGCTTATCTAATGAACTCAGGATCTGTTCCTTTGCCAGCACTGGGATACTTCACTTTCATGATCTGGTTTATCACAGTTTTCTTTCTTTGTGCACCAAGAAAAGAGCTCTTCAATTTTATACAAACAGTGCAAAACTATTTACCTGTAAAATCTAATTACCACATACAAACCTACTTACATATCTACATATATGACTATTTTAAGATGTTTGTATGTCATGAAGGACAGAACAGGAAATACATATAGTACTGTGACCCATTAGGGAAAATTAATTTTCTGAGTGATGGTTTGGTTGAATGATATTGGTGTTTTAGTAATTTACAAAGATATTAAAATCCTCCAGGGATCAGATTATCACCTAGACTAGTTTAGCAAACCTCATTTTCTTCCATGACATTCTGCTGTTTTTCATCATCTGAGAATTTCACCTAGAATATTTCACAACAATTCTGAGGCACTATAGATAAAGCAGTGTTCTTTTACCCAAAAAATAATGACATACCCAAATCCAGGTAACTTCTTATATCTGTAGTTTATGGAATGCCAGAATTTTTTCATTACGCCTGTATTTTGGAGCTTTCTTAATTTCACACTTTACTCTGTACTCAGTAAAATTCTAACTATACTTCAGAAAAGCTAATTTGAAGCCTGAGACCAACCCCACTCACTTTGGTGAAAAGGTGCAGCGTGGCTTCTCCCATGGCAGGTACTGGAACAATGCTGTCAAGCTGTCTAAGCTTGAAAGAGAGTCAAAAGATGAGAGTAGAAGGCTGTGCATGTTGTGTCTGACCCGTGTGAGAAAGCAAAGAAAGCCAACATGTATCAACAGCCAGCTCAAGAGCCTCACCAGTTTGTTTTCCCTGAAATTTTATACTAAATTCTGCTGTTATCCAAGGTAATATTAGAAATTACCTCTGAAAAAACCATAAAATTATTTGCAAAACCTGAGCTACATTTGCTGGTGGTTTCACTGCAGTCAGTGTATCTATCACTGAAGCATTAATGAAATTTTTGCTTCCAAGTGTATTGCTCCATGTTCTAAGCCCTAAGTTTGTTTTAGGTTCTGGATCACTGAAAAAGTCTGAGCCAAGAAAAGGCCAATCCTGAAAGATGAACAGATCCTTTCTTCTGTTGGCTGTGGGCCAACACTAACTAGAAATTATTTCTCCCATTGCTTACACCTACATGAGTTTCACAACTGCCTGCAGCTCTGTTGGAATATAGGATCCTTCCAGAGAATGGTAACTGACAAAATGTCATTTTTTCCTGTGTAAATGTTGGCTGGGGGATGTTTCACATTTGAGGTACTTTCTACTTTTCTCTCTAGAACCAAAGCTTACTGCATTCATTACAGGCATAGAAGCTGGCAAATCTCTTTTCTTTTCTTCTTCTTCTTTTTTTTTAATATTCAGAATATCTACGTTCAGATGAACTAATTCACTGAAATTAGTGTTTAGAAAACTTAGCATATACAATGTAGCTACTTGAGAAGCCGTCTCCAGCGTTCTGAGAACAGAGCGGTACCACACCTGCTGTGAGCAGTGAGACCCGTGCTCCAGCCTGAGACACCATCACAGAGATGACACCAGCATTTATTTGGATACCTGCTCTTATTATCCTCCTACTCTGGGAACCGGCTCACGATGACAGCTGTACTTAGAAGTACCCCCACACTAATACTACTCACATTAAATGTCAGCCTAGTTACTCAGCCTGCTCCAGCTCATGCTACGTGGTCAGAACTGTCTCAGTATGACATTAACATTTGAGATGTGTTTCTCAGTTATCAGCAATCCTTCTCCAAAAAAAGATACTTTTTACTTTAAAGAGAAAAAAAATAACTTCTCAAGCTATCAAGACTACAACATCCCTTCATATTGGGATATGAAATACTGTGAACATTCTCCATTTCTTCTCTTTTTTCTAATATATGTTTATATACACATCTGACATTTCTATAAGCTTTTGAGGTGGTGCTTTCCTCTTTATGACTAACTTCACTGAACACTAATATATCTGTCTTGATACACATATGTCCCTTCTCCCAGAACATTACCAAATAAACCAAGGTCAGATGATTCAGTTAAAAGCCAAATTGCTCCTGGCACAGTTCTACTTCTGTAAATGGAGCACATAACTTATTTAGCCTAGCTGATTTTTTTTTTTTTGGAAAACAAAGCAGAATTCCAGTAAGCACAATGGAAGCAATGGAAGCACAGCAGTACTTCTCAGTCCACTGGGTGGAAGTTGATAATTCAGAACACACATATAAAGAGCAATTTGGGAGATGTCGCTTGGCATTTTAGAGAAGCAAAGCAAAAAGAGAAGTGTGAAAATCCATATAGGACAAAGATACAAAAGAAGAAACAAGTCCAATACTTGGACTGAATAAAGCAAGCAAGCTAACAAATAGCTTTAAATGGCACTTGCTCCCAAAAAACAAAGCAAATTAATGTCACCAAGACTCAACTCCGTTGTCAAGAAGCCCCAGAAACAAAGAACAATAGATGACTCAGAGAGGAGCAAAAGAGCAATGAAATATTAACTGAGTATAGACACTCTTGATGTGAAAGGCAGTCTCTGTCTTCAGTATGCATTTGTGTGTACTGCCAGGAGAGGAAGCCAGCACTGCACCATCCCAGGGCACGCATCCCCTGCGCAGACTGTAACCCTGCTAACATCATGTCTCACAGCTCCCTTTACTTGCCTCATTCTCCTGGCAAGCTAGAAAAGTCCTACACAATATCTGCCTTTTGGAGATTTTCATTTACTGAAAAATTTAACAAGCAACATAAGATTATCCACCCAGCCTTTCCAGATGGCTCTAGATCTTCATACTTACTCCTTAGTATAATTCCTACCAGCACAACTCATCTTTATCATTGAGGCTGACAGCCTCCTGTTTCCTTACATATTTTCTGTCAGCTGAAATCTCTAGAGAAACTTCCTAAGCATCTCCCTTTTTCAAGAAGCAGATCACAGAGTTTCCCCTTCAATACTTCTCTGAGGCAACTAACAGATGTTCTTCTACTGCTAACTGGGACAACTCTACCTGGTGAGCACCTGGCCCCGCTCCTCAGCTTCTCTGCTGCTGCCCCAAGCAGCCATCTCTTTAAATGGCAATATCATGCAATTGTGGGATAGTGCAGAGGGGAAGGTTTTAACATAACCTACACAGCATAAACCAAGGAATGGTGCTGGCCACCCAACACAGTCACGCCTCCTTTACACTCAGTTTGAAAGAAAATACTTACAAGCAATGACAGCCTTATATAATGAAGAAGAGTGCTGTATGACCCTAAAGTGACCTGCTGCAGTTGTCATTCCTGCTGCCAGATAAACTACTGTGGCAACATAATAACAGCACAGAAAATGCATCAGTCTGTAAGGCTTGGCAAACCATTCTGGAGTGAGTCCAGGAATGACAAACGGGTTTGCACAGCCAGATGTAGCAGCTTGAAGTGACTAGGCTGTATGGACAAAGAAATAACAGACTTCAGGGAAGTGTCCATCACCAATACAGTTATAAACAGTTGTTGTACTGGGAGATGGAGCACACACTGACGCTGAATACTGTCATGATCCGTGTCTCCAGTTAAATAGCAATTAGATGGCTTTGGAGTAGATATGGATATGTAACTGGACAGGAACAGCCTATAGGAGACTTTCCTCCATTACTGAGCTTGCTGCAAAAGCACTCCACATTGAAAAGTACTGGTGCTCTGTGTGCGTGTGAATTTGATGCCTAATTATAACCTATACTGACTACATGGCCACATAATATATTACCAGTATCCAGAAACAAGCAACAGCATCACTAACTTACTCTTGGACACAATTAACCCCCGCCTCGCCCCACCACCAGCGAGGAAGACAAAGGAGCAGTATCTCATCTAGATCGTGAAAAGGAAACCCAGAAACAAACAGTTGTGGTGAGAGAGCAGAGAACATCTGCTGCAGCCCTGTGCTGCACGGCCACAAACCCGCGTTGCAACTTGTGTTTGCAGAGAAGCTGAACACGAGTCAGCAATGTGCCTTAATGGGGGAGGAGGGTCAATGGCGCACTAGTGAAAGTGCACACAGCAGGTCAAGGGAAGTGCTTGTTCTCTCTGTTAAGGACGTTTGAGATGACATCCAGGGTACTGTACCCAGTCTGAGCTACCCAGTGCACAAAAAGACCCTGTCAAACTGAAGGAGGTCCAGTGGAGGTATCTTAAGATGACTTGAGAACTGCAATACATGAATTAGAGACCTGTGTTTGTTCTGGGCAGTGGTAGAAAAGACCAAGCCAGATCCTTCTCAGAGACACACTGGGAAAGGCTGAGAGGCAAGGAGCACAAGTCACAGCCAGGGAAATTCTGCTCAATTCTAGCAAAACTTCACAATGAGAATGGTCTGGGACTGCTGCTGGTGCCCAGACAGGCCAAACAGTCCTTGTGATCATGGGCTCAGAGCCACTTTCAGGTGGAAAAAACAATTTCCAGCTCCTTGTGTGGAGAAGCATTGAGCTGATCTGAACATTAGCCATCACTCTACGAAAGGAGTTACCTTCAGGCCACCAATTAATAACAGATTGATTCTGTGTGTGCTAGTGGCTCTATACTGACTGGCTGCTTCACCTGCAGTGCTTGTGGAGGAACTCGGGCTGTGCTGGGAGCTGCACTTCTGGCTCAGGGTGTGGGAGGATGTGGGCTGCTGGCCTGTGATGAGAAGGAGAGAGGTATGAAATTTGATTTGGTGGTGCAAGTTCACATATTGCACTGAGAAGAAAATTTGTAGGAGTGAAGAATACAGTCGGTTATAAAAGAGGGCTTTCTTTTTGTGTATATGCCTTTTCTCTCATGGAAGGAGTAAAACATACCCAGAAACTCAGTGTTTCATGAGTCAGATTTTAAAATATCTTTTTTTTTTTTCAATCACCTGCCATGGAGAAAGAGGAAGAAGAAAGTACATGAATGTTATTGTGAAAATTAGAGAACCTAAAGACTATTTTGAAAATACCATAAAATTGAGTTTTATGAATAATATTGTGGCCATCAAGAATACATGCTTTCTTTTGTGTAAACCATGGTACTCTCCAGAAATCAACTAACTGGGAATGAGAACAAATCTTTTGCACCCATAAGAGCTCTTGATTTTAGCACCATTTTGGTGATAAATGCCTGTTCAGATCATAGACATATGATGTGTTAGCATTATGCTTGAGCTTTCAGAAAGTAGAGATGAGGTTAAAGGTTTTAAGTCAATACATACCAGCACAATGATATATAATAGCTGCTGTGTATGACCATCAGGTTCTCTGCTAGCAGTTGTAAGAGGAAACAAAAAAAGAAAATAGAAGGAAGAGATTTTGAAGCAGAGTTATGGCTGTTTCACACCCAGTGTCTGAAGGAAGATGAAAGAGAAAAGAAATGATGCGCAAAAGCAAATACTTATAAAGGAGAAAGGAACCTGTGCCAGCTCTTAAGAATGGATGATGGATTCTCTACTAGCTCAAATAAGCTCATTGCTATGAACAGTGTCAGAGCCTTTCAGCCTTTATCTGTACAGTCTGATATTTTCCAAAAAGGGGAAAATCAATGTGAATAGGTCATTGGATTTACCTGTAGGTATTGCATTAGGATAATACATGGATAAATATGTCTAAATGAACATTTATCAAAGCTAATTAAAGAGCTTTTGCTGCCAAACAATCTGAAAAACTTAGAACATCTTTGAAGCATGAAGTTTACAGAATATTATGGAGGATGTGGTGGGATTCAGAAACAAAAAAACCAAAACCTCTAAATGTAAAAAGTGTTTGAGGAGGAAATGGAGAAGTCATGTCAATAGTCAGCCCATAAATCAGTAAGCAAGGATGGGAAAAGGAAGATACAGAAGGGCGAGATACAGAAGGAAGTATCATCCCCAGCTCAGTTGTGAAATGCTTCTGCATCTTGCTAACATCTCCTTCCTTCAGAAATTACTCTTCAGAATCATCTTAGCCTGTTTTAAAATAGATCAGGAAATATGAAAATAGTGCAAGCATATTCACAGACAAAGCCAAAACACTCCTTGGAAAGCTCAAGTAGATGAGGTAGATTATTAAGGTATGATGAAAGTATGATGAGTTCTGCCCTGAAGAAGGACAGTTAAAAGTTCAGAGGAAAAAAAAATACAAAACTGAAAAATATATTCAGACTGCTGAGAATAATTCACTTCATGAATGACTTCAGTTTTTTACCTATGTCCTAAGGAAAGTTATCCCATCAAAGTGATCACCTGACACAGACTGTTCAAGGCCTTATACCATTACACCCTCAGGTCCTCATCCTCCCTTGCTTGACAGGGAATCAAAACTCTAATTCCTGTGGACATGGGCCTATTATGTGTTTTGTCTACTTTGCACAAAACAGGACCATAAAACTGCCTTGCACTTTGACAATCCTAACATCTACTAACACAGTGATTAGACTGTCCACTTGGAGAGATGTGGACATCTAAATTGGTATCTCCACTCCAAATCAGACAAAGGATTCAAATAAATCCAAATCCTACATTTCAGTTTTCTGAAAAATGTCACAGCTTGAAACCCACAGCTCCAGCAAGTGTGAATCCTATGAGGAGAGCAAAAAGCTGTCTATGAAGTAACAAAAAAAGTCTATTCCTCCACTAAGCATTTTCAGATGGTTATCTTGAAGGTCAGGATACTGATCCACAACTTTTTAATTCCATTAAGCTACTGTTGAATGCTACAGTTCCTAAGTTTCTTCATGGTGAGTCTGATTGCTGGTTATATTCACATTTCTATTCTATGCACATTGTGATGGTGCTACTGAGTATTTTCATCTGCTCTCTTGAAATAGCTTTGGCACTGATTTTGTTCTTCTTTTTAATGTTTAATTTCTTTTGGAGATCCATGAAGTTATCCAACAATGAGTACATCTGTCAAAGCCCAAGCTTTTATAGTTTTCCCTGTAGAAAACAACAGGCTTTGAGTAGTTTGAGCACCCTCGTCAGTTCTTTCTATCACTCCTGTGTACTTAGCAGTGTAGACTCATGCTCTTCCAGTATTTCTTTTTGCCCAAAGTCTATTACAAAAGGAAATTGCCTGCCTGTCAGATATTTTCCTGTCTCAGTTCCTTTGAAGAACAGTTCTCATAATTATTCCTTTTTGTTCAGTTCCTAAAGTCTGTTTCACTTCATATGCTACAAAAGAAGCACAGATCATCTTTTCTTCTTTTGATGTTCTCAGTTGTCTTGATTAAAACAGTTCATAAAAAATGAAGAATCTAGGATGGGGCAGAGTAACCAGATATTTCAAAAGTACATTTGTGCTTAGCTGTTCAGTTCACAGGGAGGAGAGAAATGGCATGAAGGCATCAACACCTTAGAAACGTACTGTGAAACTCTCAAACAAAGATAGATGGTGAATATCTGTCTAATGGTGACAGCACTTCAGAGTTTGCTGCAGGCCTGTTATTATAGTCTAAGATTCAAACTTCTTCCCATTTTTCTACCTCCTTCTCCTCTCGTCTTTTCTTATGGAAGTTCTTGTCCATGTTTCCTGCACCTGCTAAATAAAGAGAACTTCAGACAACATCCACCAGCTTACTTCAACTGACATCATTTTGAAAGGGCACAGAATTACGCAAGCTTACACATGATGATGACAGTATCCAACAGTCCTTTCTTTAAAAGACCTTTATATGCAGGTCTAACTAGAAACCTCCAGTCCTGAAAACAACAAGAAAGACTTTAAAGGTTTAGTCATCATGATACAGGGCCCAGAAGACAGAAGGTGATGCAAAGCAGAAGAGTCCATGTGATATAACAGGGCTCAGATGTGAGGTAAGCTTCAAAAAGTGAGGTGAGACAGAAAACAATCCAGTTTTCTCCAGCTTTTTTTTTTCTGCTTGTAAGCACAAGTGACCTTTGCTTTGAGAAAAGAAAGGCAAGCATGCCACAGTCATTGTGACAGATGTTTGTACCATCACTTTGAGCTCAGCCCCACATTGCTGGTCTGGCATTTGGCACAGATGACAGGGGAAGACACTGCGAGGAAGGGAAGGGACACGAGCCTCTTAAATTAATAAACAAGTTCATGAAAATGACAGCCAGTAAAGTAGTTAACATTGACAAGCTCTACTTCATTCACCTTAGAGATGCTAAAATATCAAGAAAAATGCAAAAAACTTCAATGTCATTCTCAGTTTGCTTTACTGGGTCCCCTCTGCTTTTTTTTCACCTTGATTTCAGGAATCTGAGTCTTCAGTCAAGTTATCCTAATCCTGATCAGTTACAGAATGGACAAAAGACAAAGTGGCAGAGAAACCAGGAGAAGCTCATCTCTCACTCCTCAGCGCCCAGCAGAACCGGAGGAAGTTTCCTGTTACTCACCACTATCTTCAGCTCTGAGATCTANGAGACTCCCTTTTCCCTCTAGCCCAGCAGAACCGGAGGAAGTTTCCTGTTACTCACCACTATCTTCAGCTCTGAGATCTAACTAAGGGAAGCAAATTCATTTTTCCCATCCTTGCCCCAAACCGTCACTCTTCACACATGCCTGCTCTCTCGTCAGTGTCCTCCAACAAGCAGCTTCTGTAATTTCCTTTTCAGCTAACTTGCTGCGTGGTACCTTGAATATACTGTCACACCCTCTGCAAGGAGGAGAGGCCCACAGGCCATTCTCTCCTACACTCCCCTGGAGCATTTACATAGAGCCACTTACCTTTCCAGAATTCCTTGCTGTAACTGCCTGCCTGGAGTGTATAGCCCCAAATCTCTTTGGTTAGAGGGGTATATAAGCGAGGCATGGCAGAGGTTGGAACCTACGTTACAGAGGTCACTTTTTTTTCTGAGGCAAGGGAATACTCATTCAGTCAGCTCAAAAATACTCTGTGACTGAATAAATTCTGAAGAAACTGAAGAGGAGATTAGAGGACCAAATACCAGGCATGGGAAAACAAGCAGTTGTGATGGTTAATAGACACAAGGACAGCTCATAGGAAAAGAATAATGAGACATGGAGCGTGATGTAACAGAAACAGGCCAGATGGCGGTACAGCTGTGGGGAAACTCAGCTAGCTCTGAAATGAGTCTTCAGTTATTCAGACTGCTGACTGCAGACCCGAGCCACTGACTGCAAAACAAGCTCTGGTTGTCTCAAGCAAGTGGCAGTTTGTTAACAATTACCCAATTGAAAGCAAAGTGGAGCAGGTGATAGTAAGAAATCTGCTATGGCACATCTGATGAAGAGCCATTCTAGAATGTCTGCAGCCTCTCCTTCTTCCTATGACACAGATTTAGAGAGACTTTAGAAAGTAGAAATATAACTTACACCGTAAGTAACTCAACAGCTAATAACTTTACTTGGTACTGGATTATCCAGCTGACATCAGTTCCATGAAATCTTTTGAGGTCATGCAATACCTGCATGGATGACTCAGTGTGAAAACAGGAAAACAAATCCATAAATAGTTTGAAAAATGTACTAGTATGGAATTTCTGTGATATCTGTGGATGCTTGTAGTCTACCAGTGATAAAAGCCACAAAGGAAAAACTTAACACTAGTCTAGGTCAAGTCTCATGTTAATCGGAGTAATTCTTCAGAGACATCAGTGCTCTCAAATTACTAACTTTCATGCTGGAATTTAGCAGCTACCTGCTATCCTGTATACAGCATGGTGCTGTTCTTACAGTAACAGAAGTTCAGTGGAGCAGTGTTTCAATTTTAGAACAGTGTGCTGAATGTACATCCCAGAAGTCTCTTCAGGGGGAGTAGGCTACAGAACCAAATACCAGTCTCCAAAGGAGTGAAAAATGAGAAGTAGCAATGATTTCAAGTGACTTTGCATACAAGTTCCTAGAAACTGTGCAAATGCTACAATTACCTGAAAGGAGATTGTA
>WEIT01037605.1:0-11365 GCA_013389985.1 Dryoscopus gambensis | reverse complement strand
TGTTGTCAGAGGAGAATTCTACACAGTGACACACCCCAAGGCACCTGCATTGCTCATTTCTAAGCATGATATAAATAACAGTAAATCATCATGATTGTTTGGGTCCAGTGCAGGAGATTGGGCTGGTCCCTTCATTCCAAAATACTGATGCCAAATAGTCCATGTTTTTGTTTGCATTTTGTGTGGGTTTTTTATGAGTGTAGTCTTCTCTGTGCCTTCTCTGTTTCTTCAATTTGTGAAAAATCAAAATAGGTCTCAAGTTTTATTTTGACTGTGGCTTGGAAAAGAAGCCATTTGGCTGTCTGTTGTGATATGTAGTTACTCAGACCTTAGGCAAACGGTAAAAGTATGAACAAAGAGTAAATTTATATAGTAATGATAAAATTTGTGGGTTTATTTTGCACTTGCCCTCATGGGGTCATTTTGTTTCTCTGTCTCCTGGATAGGACTAATTGTAGGGCCAGGAGTCAGGGCTTCTCTGTGCTGCTGTGAACTCTGCATCAACTCACAGGAGCAATTTCTGTCCACTTTTATACACTACAAGAACAGTAGTAATACTGTGCAGCACAGTGTGTGTATATTTTTGCATCAAAATGCCAATTCTATCTTTGTCCTCTGCACAGACTGCCTGTGACATCTAGGGTGTGATATCCATCCATATTCTGGTTGTGAAGGTCAGCTCAAGCTTCCAGGAGATGTCTCTCTTCATTTGTTTTGAACCGTCACAGGAATAGCAATGATTCAGCATCTTTGGCAATGAAACGTTCCACAGCCCTTGCCCAGCACATATATTGCACAATCTGAGTCAATGGAGAATTACACCCAGTGAAAAGTCAGGTGAGCACAATGTTCCCAGCAGTGAGTTGAGACAAACCGGCATGCTCCTGTCTTCCCAGGACTTAATTTGATGCTGTAGCTGTTGTCACCTGGCTCTTCCCTAGCCAGGAGAGGTATGATGAAGCTGAGTTAGTTGTCTTGTGACCCACAGAAAGTGAAGCCAGGGGAACATGCAGGGTGACTTCAGCAGGCTTTAGCCAAGACTCTTGTATTTCTCAGGATGTTAAATAGGTGAAATGCTATAGTTTTATTTTTAACCTCTGAGGTAAGCCACTCAAGCTACAGTTTTCTCATTCTTTTCCTACACTCCTGGAAAAAATGCTGCATGGAAACAAAATCCTGTTATTTATTGGGCTGACAAGCTTCACTGGGCTGGGTGCATTCACAGTAGCGTGTTCAGGGCTGCATTTGCAGCCTGGTCATTTGTTGAAGCAGCACAGAGGGAAGAAGTCTCATAACTCCATTAAACAATTACTGCAGATAACTCGTTACTAACCCTTCTTAAAATTTACTCCAAAGGGGTTATATACAAGTAGTGATTAAAAGTGACCTAAATTATAATGTAATTAAAAGAAATTAAAATGCAAACTGAAAATGTTCAGCAACCTCAGGCCACCACCCTAATGATTCACTTTAATGTGTTTGTAGTTCTGCAATAATAGCCTTTGTGTGTATATGCTTCTTATTTTATGTCTGATATTATTTTGCCACTGGAATAGTTTGAAAATAGTTGCAGGCTGTATGATCTCAAGTGTCTATATGGATGTACATGTGCTTTCTTCTCACATTTCAGGGGTTTCACTGACACCAGCATGTGTGCGGAATGCAGATCAAGAATTTTCTCATTAATTAGTTTCTCTGCTATACAGTAAGGACCTTCATGTCATTAGTATGATTACCATGGCAATATTTTAGTGCTGTAAAAAAGATAGTTCAAAACTGGCATCCCTTATCTGCCAGATCTTGGTTGCACTTCCATTTGTTATATAAGAAAGAAGCACAGGTCAGACCAATGGAGAGATGCCGCAGTCCCTGGCCATGCAGAGAAGCAGAGGATGCTCCTGGACTTGCATGGCAGAGCCATGCAGAAATGTAACAGCATCAAACCTGGTGTTCCAGGATGTGGTACCTGCACAAATTAAGATGAAAGCCTCAGGTGTTGGCCCTTTGTCACTTTTATTTCTACCCCAGGAAGGAGGAGGAGGTTTGAAGAAACCTTATTCTGGGTGTTGACACCCTATGGATGATATAAATACAGCTTTCTCGGTAGCAAAAACAATTTTATTATTAATAGCCTCTGTTCATGAGTTGGACTTGATAATCCTTGTGGATCCTTTCCAGATCAGGATATTCTGTGGTTCTGTGTTGGAGGGGTAGAAATGGACTGGTTTGTGCTGGTTATGCAGAATTTCTTCCTTTAAATAGAAAAACACAGTATCTGCAATTCTGTTTTCTTCTGAAAAATGTCTTTTTTGCACCAGTTTTTGGGGCACTGACTTCAGCCTCATCTCTAAGTATGTCGCCAGCTGCTTGTGAAGAAAGATGCTGCTGAAGAGGAGTAGGTGTGTGAGCAGACCTAGCACTTCCTTAGCTCCGAAATGGGAAGAGCCGAGAGGCTAGCAGGCTATTAATATTTTTGACTTGCCATGTTTGTCACAAGTACAGTGGAAGATGTAAGAAGCCACATGCTTCCAGGCTCTTGCAGAGAAAATGTGAAGAATACTAAAACCTGGTCCAAGGGTTTGTCCCCTGATCTTTCATCTTGTCCCAGCCCTCTCCTGTCTGATGGCTGGCTTATTATTTATCATACTATCTGCTCCATTTGGGGGCTGCCACTGCAGCTGGTACCTCACTGTGCATGCTAAATGCCTCTCCATAACAGAAAGTGGGCAGAAACTGCTGGAGAATCCTCTTTCCTGGTGGAGTTAGAAGTGCTGCTTGCTCTACCAGCTTGCTGAGCATGCTGATTGATCCTTGTTTAGCCTCTTTTCTACCAAATATATCATGTGGGGAAGGAGCATGGGTTTTCTTGATGACCTCAAAGAAAATGCTAAGAGGAGAGAGCAAGAACATATCAGGCAGTAGTCAGCTTGGCAAGAGAAAGCAGAATATGTGGACAGAAGTAGGTCTTTTAGTGTCTGATGTGCTTATTTTGTTTGTATGGTGCTACTGTAATCCTCAAACTTCTATTTTTTTCAACTGACTGTTATGCCAGGGGGAAAGAAACAGATGTTCCAATTTGTCTTGTGATGTGGCTCAAAATCATTTACATTTTCTGGCCTAAAATGACATGACATGTTATTTGCTACTTTTTGTATCTCCTTTGGAGTGAGTGACAGATTGCTGTTCAATTACCAGTGTAATAGTAAAGCAAATATTGTGAGGACAGCTTTCACCTAAAGAAATGCAATCACTGCTGCAGTAGTGGGAAGAGAAGGATGGCAGAAGCCATCCAGTGGAAAAGACATTTTTATTATAAATAATGTCATGGGGAAGACTCAAGGAAAATGCACTGGCTCTGGCTTTTCTGCCTGGAGAAAAGGAGAGCCAGGGGTGAATAAAAATATGGTGGAAAAATTATCTCAGCACTCTTGTAAAATATATTTCCAGGTCTTTGCCTTGAGGACATGCTCCTTAAAGCCTTTCCATTTTCTCTGCATCCAGTTCCAGTGGAGAGCAATAACTGCAGAAAGACTCTTCATCAGTCAAAGACACTCAGTCAGAGACTCATTAGAAGGATTTTTTAAAAGTGGAAAGACCTGTTTGTCAAAGACTTTGGGATTAGCCACTTCTCCACTCTATAGTTTGCTTTCTTATCGGTGTATTCATGCTCTGCTTCCTCTGTTTCTAACAAGATAAGTAGATACTTCAGGCCAAGCAGAGTTTAACCTTTCCTTCTGCAAGTCATTTACTTGGGCATCACTTGTCACTCTTAATTTTTAGCATTTCCTTTCCTCTAATTCTACCAAATTCGTTTACCAGGCACAACACTCACTTTCAGTACACTGATCAAGATGAATTTTCATGTCAGGATCCAGTCAGTCTATTGGACTGGGTCAGAGTACGAGAGGTGAAGTTTCTGTTTAAAGTCTTCTACATTCTTCTTTCTAAAGGAACAAAATGAAGTGAAAACATATTGAGAATCCTGTAACTTATGTTTTATTAGACCAGTTCCAAACAGTGAATGTCCAGTGAAATAAGACATTTAGGACTGAGAAAATGTCTTTTATCCGACAGTCTGCTGAACCAGATAATCATTTAAACTTTCTCTCGTAGTTTAAGTTTTCTCTGAGTGACTTAAGCAAGAGATATAGTTTCTTGGCAATAAACATGAATGAATCCTTGAAATACCTGGTTTTAGTCAAGTAAGTTGTGGCTATAGTCATAATAATGGATGTAGAAACAAGTATCATCTGGAAATAGAGTTTTAAATAGTGAATGCAGTAAGGTAATAGCTGAAATTAATTTCAGTGATACATCATGTCGTGGTTTGACACTGACCCAACGCCAAGCACCCACGAGAGTCGCTCGCTCACCCTCCTCTACCACAGCTGGGCAAAAGGAGGGAAAAGAGGAAAGCATTAATGGAGGCTTCATGAGTGAGATAAGGAGAGCGGGAGAAATATTTCAAGGGCAAAACAGGCCCACCTTTAGTTGCTAAGTAAAATTTATTGCTAACAGAATCAGAGGCGAGTAAATGAGAAGTAAAATAAGCCCTTAAAACACCTTCCCCCCCAGGCCCTTCCTCCTTCCCACCGACAACACAGGGGGACAGGGCAGAGGGGTTTTCGTCAGTCCATCACCAGGACTTTCTTCTGCTGCTCCGGGAGAGGAGTCCTTCCCTGTGAGGCCGTGGGGTCCCTCCCACAGGAGATAGTTCTCCGTGAACTTCCTGACATGGGTCCACTCTCATGAGCAGTAGCCAAACCGCACCTGCTGCATCGTGAGTCCCTCCCACGGGCACACAGTCCTCCCAAAACTGCTGCAGCGTGGGTCTCTTCCCATGGGGTGCAGTCCTCCAAGGACAGGCTGCTCCAGCCTGGAAGCAAGGACCCTCTCTCTCCACCAGGTCTTCCACTGGAACACAGCCTCCCTCCAGGCATCCACCCGCTCCGACACGGGCACCTCCCCCACGGGCTGTGGGTGGATCTCTGCATTCCCCGTGGGCCCATGGACTGCAGGGGGACAACCTGCTTCACTATGGTCTTCACCACGGCCTGCAGAGGAATCTCGGCTCTGGCGCCTGGAGCACCTCCTCCTCCTCCTTCTCCACTGACCTTGGTGTCGCCATGTTGTTCTCCCTCACAACTCCCTCTTCTCCCTGTTCTCACCCCCTCTTCTTCCCTGACTAGCAGTAAAAACCTGTGACTTTGTTTTGATTTTCATCTTAAACATGTCATCACAGAGGCATTACCCAACCTCTCTCATTGACCCAGTTCTGGCCAGCAGCATGTCCATCTCCAGAGCCATCAGCCATTGTCTCTGCCAGACATGGTGGGAAGTTCCCAGCAGCTTCCCACAGGAGCCATCTTTGCAGCCCTGCTGCCACCCAGAACCAGGCTGTTCCAAACCAATACACATCAGTAGTTCCCACTTATGCCTGACATGCTTCTTCTGGTTGTAGAATTTCTGCATAGAGTGAAACATGTTACACTTGACCATAATTAAATACTTGAAGCTTTGGCACTGCTCATTTCACAACGATGCAGTAATCTCTTTGGGTCTGACCTATTGGTAAAGATTTTTCCAGTGCCACTGCACTGCTATGTTACAGCATTGTCTTTATTTATTAATTGCTTGCTGCATAGCTTGATGATGCCAAACCAGTGTTTTAAGAGAAAAGGGGGGAGAGAGGGAAAAGTTTATCTTCTAGTACAGCTAACTTTCTGTTTTACACTTGGTCCTCCTATTGTGTGTGGACAGGCAGAATCGTGACTTTGAAAACAATACCTTTTGATTTCAAGTCAGGCAAAGAAAAACACCGCAGGTTTGGTCACGCCATTTTGGTCATCCACATAACGCAATTTTTTACAGATTAGAGCTCAGAAATGTGCTAAGAAGTCACTATAGCAAGTCATCCATTAAAGTTAGAATTCATACAAAGAGTTACCAGGAGGGCAGGAAGCCCAAGTCCCCGCAGATGACCATCAGCCGCACCCTGCCCACCTCTCTTCTCTCAGGTGAGGGGTGTCAAGTTCCTGCTCCATCTCCTCTCCTCCTGAGAGCAGATCTGTATGGGACCAACCTTAGAAATAATTCTCCACTAGTCCCATCTGCTGGATGCCAGGCAGAATTGCCTGCTGGAAAGAGGGAAAGCATCATATCTCAGCCTTTAAATATCAGCTGGGTGCAGTGTGCCACGAGATGTACATCAGCCTGTGGAAAACATGTGCTCCCTCTGTTTTCCTTCCATCCACCTAATCACATTTGGACGACTGCTGTTCCCTTCACGAGGTTCCACGTGTTAAGTAAAAGCACAGTGGCCGACACAAGGAACTTTAGCTGCTTTAGAGAAGCTGTAATCAGAAAACCCAGCAGCCAGCAAAGATCACAGCAAAAAAATATGTGTATCACTAACAAAACATTTTCAGGCCTGGGAATGAATTTCCTTTCTCTTAATGTATATACTCAGCAGTCAGATTTTCAAACACCTCATTAAGACTAATACTCAGCTGTTCTTGTGGTGCTGTAAAGAAGGGAGCATGGCCACGGCATCTGATCCCGCATGCAGCACTGCAGCCTCTTATGTTATTATGAAGCTAAAAAGAGCCTTTTCCATCCCTGTAAATAGAGAATTCCTGATATATTTCTAATCAGGGCAAGCAAAGTTTAAGAGAGCCATAAACATTTTTCAGGGTATTACCCGTTCTCAGTGGTTATTTGCTGTTTGGTACCTGCCTTCCAAAAGGGAGCTGGAGGGTAGAAAATGGATAATGAATGTGAAGTAGTGGAGAAAATTAGGAATGAATGTGAATGTAAAAAGGGGGAAACTTCATTCAGTCCTAGCAATCTTACTTTGGTTTGATATACTCTCTTCATTACAGCCATTTCTGATGCATTTTTATACTTTATATTAATTGGCATTGTGGTTTCTGCTTTAAAATTCAATTCAGTTGATTCTTACCTTCCATAGGCATTGAAATAAGTTCTGCAGGTCAGAAACACAGCCACTTCAAGCATCCTGTTGAAATGTTACTGGAGGAAAATAATCTTGAGAAAAAACCTCTTTATAAAATACATAGACGTTCAAGCAACAATTTCATTTATTGCAGACTGTGTTTAGGGAAACATCCCTTTGTTTGGTATTGTTATTTCCAGTGAGCCTATTGAGATAAAATCTATAATCCTCATCTTGAGATATAAAAATATGACTGGTTTAAATGGAACTAGTCCTGTTGGCAGGTTTTTTCAGCTTACCTTACTCTCTCCTTTTTTTCACAGCGCTTTGCTGTAAATTAGCAGTTTGTGCTAAATTGGTTACAATTAATATTGCACTGCTCCAGTTACCAATAAAAAGATGTATCATAAATAATTTTTATGTGTTTTTCTCAATAGGTGGTAGTGGCACAGTGGATAAGCAAAACACTGATGAAAGTAAGACCCAGAGCAAAGAAGCAGGTTTGTGCCTAGCTCCTTAAAGGTCTGTCTTAGGTTTTATCCACTTTGGTGAACAATAACCTTAGTCAGTGCTTTTGAAGGGGAATGCTTGTACATTTTCACCAGATTACCTCAGGTCTTGAGCAATTCTCCCATTAGAGACCAAATCATCATTCATTATGAATGAATGTGTTGCATCACAGGCATGCAGACCCCTCTCCAGCTTACCACGTTCTCCCTTTAAGGTGCCTAATCTAGCTAATCCTCTCACATGGAATAAATAACTTTTTCCCCTCTGCATAGAATAGAAATGAGGTAAGAGAACTTTGGGGAAGGGGGAAATAAGCAGCAGGCTCCTGATGAAAATTCAACTCCTGATGATTTTTAAGGGTATTTTCAAATTTTAAAAAATTGTCTACACAAGTCACAGTGTTTATAAAGATTTAAATCCAAAGAGAAGAATATTACATATGCTGTGAGTGAATGTCAGAGTTCACAAGCAGTGGGTTTTGCAGGTGACATGCTTATAAATTATAGTGAGTTCAGTATGTTGGAATACAGTGTCACTCTGTGCTCTGTTTAATTCCTGTTTAATTTTTCATGCTACACAACTCTGTTCCTTGCAAAAGACACCTAGAATGAATAAGCTACCAAAAGACCTGAAGTGGCAATCAAAATGTCTATCTATCCCCTTATTTCTTAAGTATTTCTTTAGTGTAGAATTGCATGTAGCAGTCTGCTTTTCTCATTTGATCAGGATGTTTTTCCCAGTGTATTGCAAAATGTTCCCTAAGCATATTTCAACCAGAGAGAATGAAAGGGTTTTCTTTGGAATTTCTTGAGCTGAATGTGGCCAGTCAGCTAACGTGGCAGCTAAATTCAGGAGGTCTGGATTCCTGACTTACCTGATTTTCTTCCTGCACTGTGATAATGAAAAGTCCATTGGATGAGGGTCTTCTTTTCACCCTGTGCATTGGCCACTATGTAGGTGGAAGGTCAGTTTTTCTCCCTGCTCTCCACAGGTCACTCTTCTGCAACTGAGTGTTAATATCTGATGCTGATTGTCTATGCTTGAAGTCCTTCTGTGTTTCATGTCCTTTTTATCACCTCTTCTGTAAGTCCTCATGCGGGGCAGGCAGTAGGAGGTGAAGCCAGAGGCACACAGTATTACAGAATAAAACAGATTCCCATGGACCTCAGCAAACTTTATCCTCCCCAAGATAAGTGTATGGTGGTTTTTTGTAAATGCTGGAGGGCAACCACGTATCTTTCCCTGGGTTTTTCACTTTCATGCTAGTTGTATTTCAAACAGACAAAGGGGACCAGGGAGAAGAATGTGCTATTCCATTTGAACTGAGATTCTGTTTTGAATCACTGACTAGACTGGGGCATATATTTTTCCAAGCAATTTTCAGCTTTTAACTATACCAAGTACTGCTTGACTGCTAGCTCACTTAAGAGCTAATACTGCCTGGAGCTTCTGGCTTCAGTTGCAGAGGTTCCTGTTAAACCTGATTATAGCATCTGCAAATGTCCAATACAGCCTGCTGTGCTTGTCACTGATAGTTACTCTGATGGGGTAGGTATTTCAGTTTGATTGAATAAAATACCATTCTTTCCCCATGAGAGTTAAGGAGTATTTACCTCTTGAAACTACTACTTTGCTATTGTATGTGTTTGAAATGCACTATACTTTTCCCAAAACTGCTTGTTATGGCTTATTGCAGTACGAGCTGTCAGAGCTGGTTTATCAGAGCACTGATGAACATTCCTTTGCTATCTTGTATTGGTAGTAATGTTTCATTATTCTCATGAAGAATGTCAAAGAAAAGATCCAGATATCTGAGGTCCCAGATCCAGAAAATGTCATACTTTGGGAATACGGTTTAGGTACATGCCTAAAGATAATGTTGTACCCATTCATTAGTCACCTCCTTGGCCACAGGCAGATGGTGTTACAGGAAAAAATTGTTTGGCTTAACCATTTTTCCTCCTGGTTTACATAGTGACAGGACAGACAGGGCCACAATTACCTTGAGTTAATTACATCCACCTAGTAAGTCTCTGCTGCTTTGTGCTCTATGTGTTGCGGAGACAGAGCTTCACCAGGAACCTTGAGGTTGCTGCTTTTGCTCCCTTTCTTGGCAGTAGAAAATTACCTGATTTTCCAAGGTACACAGTTGTATGCCTAAAAGATTTCTAAACACTCCAAGTGACTGCCATTAGGAACAATCCTGTCAAATGTTACAGTTCTTTTTTGTATTATCTAAACCAAAAGGCATAAACTTCCTCTGAGTGTGACAAATCATATACTTTGATATTGTGAAAGAAAATATACGACAAAAAATTGATGCTCAGTCCATGATATAAAGATTTACATATTCTCATTATAGTGAAAAATATCATGATATTATAGAGAAAAGTATATATTATAAAGAAAACTATAAGAGTGGAAAAAACAACAATAGTGTGAAAAGACTGAAAATTTTCAACTGTGTGGGGTTTTTTTAAAATCTGGCCTCCAGTCTGTCATCAATGAGCTTCACAGTCAACACATGGAAAAACAAATGATGTGCAAAAGACTAAGTGGTCTTAGTGGACTAAGTGGCAGGTGGTTCTGAGATCTTGTTTCAATCTAGTTAAAAGTACTAGATGGCTATGTAAGGAGAAGATTTTGTCAGAATCATCAACAACAAGTCTTTAGAAAGAAATGAAAGTCTAGAAAGGAAAACAAAAGCTTATAAAGATTTTAGAACTATAAAAATCAGCAAGAAAAAGTAAAAATGAAAGTGAAAATATTTAATAAGTTCATGTACCAGTTGTATCTATTAACTACAATAGGTTTACCTGTGTGCTCTACCATTAAAAAACTCCAAGCCCCAGACTTTTAGGAACTTTCTAATTTCATGCCTGATTCATGAAAGCTTCTATTTTCAGGAAAGCATTTGCGTCTAGTCATTTGAATTCCGGTGGGATTCATGGACATTATTCAAATTAAGAATGACTTAATTTTTTTTTCCTCAAAATATATGGATTAAATGAAAAAAAGAAATCTCAGAGCTAATAGAACACCAGCCTATCCATGAAACCAATAGCTGTTCCTCTCTCTGTATTATGAGAAACTGAAATACAGATTTGATCTGACTGTATTGGAATGTTAGTTTACATCTTACTTAGGTCAGACAATCCGACTAGTAATAGCCAGTAAATGGATGGAAGCCCAGTAAATGAAATTCAGGTCTAATCCCTTGTCTCAATAAGGCGTAACACTTTTTTATTCAGTAAAGTGGTTCATCAGTTTTCTGTTTAATGAATAACTTCTTTTTCATTTCCTTTGTTCTTATAGATGAAACAAAACCTTCAGCTGTAGCCAGCCTGTCATCAGAAGATACTGAACTGAGTGAGAATAAAGGTACAGATTGGAAAATGAGTTTTGAAATATCCCATCTCAAGAGGACATTTCATGAAACTGTTTTTTCCTTTGTCTGGAAATTGCTAAAATCTCAGTTAAACAATACAGAAGTAGGTAAATGCTTGGATTTTCATTTACAGAAGTCTTTGTAATGAAGTACTTGGCACTAACTGTTGTGCTGGTAGGAGAAATGCTGCAAATTCCAAAGTTCCCTGGTTGTGGAGTTAATACTAAAATATCATTATGATGTTTCCGAAATAAGCCCAAAGCTTGGGCTCACTGGGGTGACTCACAGGCATATAGCTAAGCATGCATATCTATCTCAGCAATATCAGCTCCCTGTTCAGTGCTCTCCTGATGTGGCAAGAGAAAAAGTGCAATAGCTACAACCACATCAGGAGGAGACAGGAGGAGATGAAGTTATAATAGAGAGGCAGAAAGTAATGTTTATCTTGTGCAGACGGTGCTGGGATCATCATTTATCATTTCATCTGTGATAAATATTTAAAAGTGTCACAG
>WEIT01037597.1:0-10008 GCA_013389985.1 Dryoscopus gambensis | reverse complement strand
AACTAAAATATTTGCACTGGTTTGGTTCAGAAGAAATAAGGAGGCTCATTTGTTTTAGTACGACCCAAACCAAATATTTCTTCCAATTTTTCCCTTTGTCTTCAGAATGAGTTATTCACATGGAGCTATGTGCATTATGTACCTGTCAACTATGCATAAATAGCCATGTCAGACACTCTGCCATAAAGACCCAGGCTGCAGTACAAACAAAATGCTTGCAAGGGGCACTGCACACAGCAGTGGGACAGCAGCCGAGCCACACAGACACAACTTGTTCCTGTGCCAGTGCACCTGAAATAATATTTCACTGCTGAAATATAATTTTATATCAAAGAGATATGGTATCAATAGCAAGAGTAATTATGAAGCAATTCAGGAATCCCGACATTATCTTTATAGAAGAAAATGTTTTAATTTTCTTCCTGTGTTTTCCTCTTTCTTCTCATTTGCAGGTTTAGGAAACAGCTCACAGAACAATTTACAGAAAATTCAATGACCATAAGGATGTCAAGTTGACATAAGTATAAGTAAGAATAATGGGGTTTTCCCACCCGAATTAGCTTATATTGACATTTTTATTTACTGTGGATATAAAATCAGCTCTACATTCGTGCTGCTTAGGGCGCAATGCTGGATGTAGTCTAGAAATGGCATTAAGTTATTCTATCTTCAAAGAGATTTTGAAATGTATAGATAATTTCATAATCATACAAAAACAGTATGGCAGTTGGACGAAAAAATTGTACAGGCCACCTGGAATTAGAGATGGAAATGACAATTAGGTTGTGTTAGATATTTTAGCAAATGTGGATGCTTGATAGTCAAATTTTTAACTTTAGGTTGAGTATTATGAGGCTGCGAATGGAAATGCTATTGGGTTTTTGGACTTTTGATTCGACACATATGTCAAGTGTCCCTTAAAATGCACATTTTTACATTTTCCTACTAGATATGCATTATATAGTTTTAGAAGAAGGAATGCATTCATTCAGTTGTACTATAAACACATTGCAGCAGGGAAAATTTCATCTTACATATAATAAAATAAAATTTCCTGATACATATTTGTTATATGTGTTGTACAACTTTATATTGAAACACTGTCAGCTTCCTTTGCAGCAGTGTTAATAACCATCAGTACAATTTTATTTCAACTTTTTTCTTGTAGCCACCGAAGCCTTTGCCCCAGATTGTATCCTATATCAAGATGTTAGTTTCAGAGCTATTGTCATTAATTTTAGTTTAAAAATCAATTACTTAGCCATCAAGTTTTGTTCCATTTTATGGTCTTCTATTTGGCTATGTACAGTACATGACTCTAAAGACTGAGATGTTAAAACAATGCCCGACTTAGCTAAGTTGATTTCTTCAGAAATCTGCATGTCTCTCTGTTGGCCTAGCTAGCGAGCTTTGTCATTTTATGCATATGTTGAGAGAAGTCAAAAGTGTTTTAGAAAGTCTTTGAAGATTGAAGCACTATTTTTGAACATCCATAATCTCCAAGCAATTCTCTCAAAATAGAACTGTTTTGCACAAGAAATAGCTGTTGTAAAGTCCTCTGACACAGAAGAAGCAGATTAACTGGCTGCTTAAATTCTAGACTCTACTTAATGGAAAATATTCATGTCACAATATTCAGCTAATCCAAAAGCCTAAAATGATAAATATACACCCTCCTTTTGAAGTATAAATTTTGAGTATGCAATCAATGTGATCTTAGCTAACAATACAGTTGTAGATTCACTCAGACACAATAAAGTCAACTTTACCCCACAGAAGATCACTTAAGTAATTCTGAGTGAGAGTTCTAGGTGACACCTATTGGGTTGAAAGTATCAAAAGCTACATGCCAGTGAAAGTATTATGTTGCTACTTAAAGCCATGTAAAATAATATTTTTAAAAAATCTATGTTATTTCCTTCAATATAATTTTAATAGTAAAATTTAATAATCTTCCCTCACCCAACAGCAATTGATGCTACATTGAAATTATTAACCTTAATTCATAATTTTATAGTGTTGCCACACATCTAACAGTTACATATTATGATTTTATAGTAAAAAATCCAGACAGAATGCCAAGAGAATCTTGTCTCATTAGAACAAATGTAATAAAATACAAACGAAATACATGTTGGAATGGTTAATAGCTGTAATTTGTATTTTTATACTTAGTCCTAGTTGTCCAACTGTTTTCTCTAGATCAGTGGGCTGTATTAATCTAGTGAGAATGACTAAGAATTTAGCTAAAACAGTTTTATTTTTATATTGTTCTTCTTCAGAGTTATTTTAATAAAAAGGACATGTAAGATTTTATATAAATTTTTGTATTATCACACTTCTCAGATCTGCGTTTGGACCGAGTTATGCTGTTTGGCACCAGTTCAAACACAGGAATATCCTTCTTTCTGTGTAAATAGGGATAACCTTGGAAGGCTTTATTGATGACAACATATCACCTTTCTATGTTTCTCCTGTAGGAAAAAATTATGCATCATGCCAATGTCAAAGGAACTGTAAAAGTTCCCATATGGTTTTAACTATACAGAGTTCTTAAAATACAATGATATATTTTCTTGAATATAGGCCATTTAAATAGATTCTATTTAGAATGTCTTATTAATTTTTCATTCTCCTTGGTCTTGTTTTAAGAACTTTTCTCCAAAATAATAAAAATCTCAGCCTGCTCATAATTTGCTGCTTGTTTTTTTTTCTCTTTTACCTCATACAGGAGAAAGCCTCAAGCTTCCATTAAATGTTGATTTGACAGGGAAATGAATAATGTTTTTTATCTCCATCTTTAGAAATACAGTGATAAATTTATGGTAAATGTCAGTCTGTTCTGAAATGCAACCATGGTGCACCAAGATAAAAAATCTGCTTGCTCGGGAAAAATTATTAACAGACCATGAGAGAACAGCATATAACGAAAAGGAAGAAGATTAAAAATAGAGTCAGGATCTCATTTCACATCTTCTCGTCACAATTCAATTTTAAACATAGATAAGTTCTGGTACATAACTATGAAATCCCCCAAACTTTCTAACTCTTAACTCTTAACAGACAGTAATTATGGCAAAAACTTCATGTCTTGTATGCCATATATAATGTATGCATATAACAAGGATAAAACTGTATCTTGTATGTATAGGTATGTAGAAATTCCTCTCTATATATGCATGTGTAATTAAATTATTTCATTTAATATTTCACATTAAAATTGTGCTCTTTACATGATTTAGCACAAATTTGCTAATGTCTCATAACAGTTCAACAGCAAAAGCTCAACAGTTAAAGCAAATACCTAGGAGTTCATCAGTCTGTTTTGAAAGAAAAGCCTCTAAAAATTTATGTAGTTTTTTAACCATATCAAATTTTTTTATTAATCAGAAAGTACTTATTAAAATATGACACAATAAAAACAGTTTTTCTAAAATTATTTCATTTAAATTTGAAAAGCCCAATAAAATTTAACACGGTATATTCATAGAAATATAGACTCATAGAATACCAAGTTGAAAGACATCTCAAGGATCATTTAATCCAATCTTTTCTGCCAAAAACATGGTCTAGACAAGATGGTTTGGCATCATGAATACCCATATCTCAGAAGTATCTAATGTTCGGTAATCCACCACTTCCCTGGGGAGGTTATCTCAATTGCTAATTGTGAAAAATTCTCTTGTGTTCAGTCAGAATCTCCCCAGGAGTAACTGATAAATAATCAAAGGAGTTTTCAAGGGATTTTGTTACAACCCTGTTCTTAAAAATGTTACCTTTGGCTCTAGACATTCTGCCGATTCTAGTTTTGTTAAAACAGGCCTGCATGGAGGAGAGGTTGGTATTTGTAGGTGAAAACAGTGCTATAATTTCCGTGACCTTGACAGAAGGTCTTTCTCTCCCAAAAATGTCAGTCTCCAGAGTAAATAGTGAGATTTTCTGAACCTTGTGTAGAAGTTAGAGAATTCTGCAGGCCCAAATTGAGCTGAGACTGTCATAAGCATGTGTTGAAAAGAAATAAAATGTTTCCCAATTTATGGATCTATACCAGCAGCCTCTGCAACATCTACCAGAGGAAGCAAAGAGATCTTTAAACACTAGCTGAGGAATAATATGAAGAATATTGTAGCCTCAAGGATGGTATGAAGCTCTCAGCTTGGAGCCCTGTCCTAAGGACATGCTCTATGACTTATAGGACGTATTCTTACTCTGTACTGGTTTGTGATTCACAGAAGATAATTTTATCCTTTTAAGAGCATTTGTTCATGTTATGCCTTGCGGGGCACCGCGGGCCCCGTAAACTGCGCGCGACAACTGTGTCAGACGCTGCGGGCACACGGAGCGGCACCGGCAGTCCTGGCAACTCGGAGCAAAAGTTACTGTGGTAACACAGGCTGCCCTGGGGCAGCGAGCGACAAAGAAACTGAGCACAGTAAGGCGGCAACAGCCCAAGATCAGCTCAAACAACACAGGCACAGACCCACAAAAGGAGAAGGTCTTGCAACAAAAGTTCTGGGAAGAGTTAAATGGTACAGCTGGAAACAGAATTATGGATTCATCGCCAGATATGATACAAAAGAAGATGTATTCATCCATAGAACTGGAATTGAGAAGAACAATCCCCAAAATTTTCTCCCTAGCTTAAGAGATGAGGAGATTGTAGAATTTAATATCCTCCAAGGAAGGAGAGGACCACAAGCAGCCAACGTTACAGGACCTAATAATATCCCAATCCAAGGAAAAAAAACCTTCCTGCTTCCATCCCTGCTACCCTATACCGTATTACCCCTATTTACTCCTAATCCATTCCTCCCTCCATGGAATCTCTCTCAAAACCATGCTTTCCCATTCCCTTACTATGCAGCTAACAACCCGTTCCCCCACAATTCCTCTCCTATACCAAGGAGGGGATAAAAGGGGAGAGAGAGGAAAGAATTAACAATCTCTATTTGGAGTTCTAACAGGCACAACATACCTACATCACAGTGCTAACATCCAGCAGAAAACCAATCCCTATGGAAGAAACACTGTCCTGCCTCAGTTTCCCCTCCAAGCATACCAGAAATAAACTGTTTGGACATTGGAACTCAGGGGAGGGGGTAACTTGTGTTCTTAGGAAATTATGCTTGTTACTTTGTGTTTAAATAATTGAGCCGTATAACCCTTGAGAAAAAACCTTCTTAATAAAAACAAAGGGTGAGATGTTGGATTTCTCCTCCCCATTCCCCTGGGGGGAGGGGACCCTGGGGTGGACGCATGGTCTGGGGCACGGGGCCTCCCTGCCCCTGTGTCTGCCCCTGGTCACATGTACCCCAGTTCGGCATTCTGGCTGGTGATTTTGTGTCCCCCTGGGAGGGGAATTCTGGTTTGTCCCGTGACTTGAGCAGTTTTGTGTGCTGACTCCTGATGATGCAGGGGGAAATAAAGGTCTGCTGAAATATCTACGAAATGAGTCTTTCCCGATTTCTTCTACGGACCAAGTTGTCTCCAGAGGGGTGCAGAAAACGCAACTCAACAAAGTTCCAAGATTGTTGAACGGCTTTAATCCATGCTCCAATCCATACTACCTGATTGTAGTCAGTGGAGAGGAGCAGATACATTTCTGTTGGGCATAATTTTATCTATTTCAGAAGTTTATTCTAGAATAAGAAGAAAAGCAGCCTCACAGCTGCTGTAGTAAAGGCTTCTGTGATGGTCCAGGGAAGAACTCCAGGCAGACATGACAAAAGTCAGAGGCCTATTGGTCTGTTGTTGAAGTGACAGGGTGAATCCCATATTTTACAGGGCAAATAATACAGGATTCAACTTGTCCTATTCAGGATGAAAATGCAAGTCAACAGCTTGTTTATGTCGCCTCTGCCTGATCTACTGACATACTGCCATTAGTTTTTCTTTTCTGTTATTGAGTTAAACATGTAATGTCTTTGTTCAAAGCTGTCAACATCTATAGAAAAGGAAGGTTGGTTCCTTTTGCATATGTGTTTGTGTGTGTGTGTGAGTGGAGATCTGTCTTCTAACATTTATCCATAATTCTTATGGGTCCTTTCTTCATCAGCTATCAATCAATCTGACAATCAGTAAATTCATCTGTTGTTCTTCCTTGCACTCCCAGAATTACAGAATTAATATATTTACTGGAGGAAGAGAAAAATTGTGAAATTCTTTTTACTCCACTACTTTATGAATTATATAAATAAAGAAATGTATTCAAAATAATGTATTTATTTGCTACTGTGTTTCCCTTGTAATCTCCTCATTGTTACCCGCGTCTGGGTGGATCAGCAACAGATCCCTATTTTTATTTTATTTCCCTAAATTAAATTATTTCCCCTGAGCTTATATATTCTCCTTCCTGTCCTTTTGAACATACCTGCACACCAGATTACCTTTCTTACTTTAACAATTGTCTCCTAATCAAACTGATTAGGTAATGTGACTATTAATCTTTGGAGGCACCAGATGCCAATAATTCTTTCAACAGTTTAGTGGTAAGGTCCGCAATTGGAAATTTGTTGTTGACAATGCACACAACTCTCTCAGAATTATAAAGTTATATTAAACTCATAAAATCCCATCTTCTCCCATTTTGTAGTACAGTTGAGGAGTGAAAATACTTCAGCCAAATATTTGAGGCTTGTCTCTGAAGTCTTAAATCCACAAGTTAGCAAAAATCTGCTGAATACACAAAGCTCATAATGACTTCAATAATATTCTGGATTCCTGGCACTTCTTAAGATTTATTTGCAATTCAAAACTTTATTTCAGACAACTTTATTTTTTTTTTAAAGTCTGTTTTCATAGAGCAGAGTCTGCCAGACTGGCTTGTGACTAAGGTATTTCCCAAAAGGCTGCTTAGCATTTGTGCACTAGAAAAAGCTAGAAAGAACTTAGGAAAACATGAATCACTGTATTTTCACTCTTTGTTTTATTAAATCCCATTTCAAACTTACTATAAGTCAAACATTTTCCCCTCATTCTTGACATCTTCCTCTTCCCACCCAATAAAATATTTCCTCTTAAGATCCATGATTTTTTTCCTTCTGTCCATATACACTTCTGATTTTTGAGATTCTACTTTTCATTCAGCTTTCAGTTCTCCATGCAGAACTTTCTATAGCAAGACAAAAATAGTATTTAATATTTGTTGAATGATTCAGGTGGTCAACAGGTTTTTGTTCAGTTGCTCGCAGTTGTGACTATCTCTATTACTTTATTAGTCTTTTATATATGATTCTTCAAACTACTTCAGCTTTTTTTCCCAAAATAGTTCCCACTTACAGTGTTGCTGGCTTGATAAATCATCATTCCTATTTTTATAAAATCCCTTAGGTAACTAGATCATGAGTTATTGCTCATATTTATAATATGTATGGTTGAAAATTGGACCCTGACTCCTTGGGACACCACAGGACATCTAGTCATTTTTATTACCAAAAAATTAATGCAGGCTTGATACACTTTCATAGCATAAGAAAAAAATAAATGTTGATTTCCTTTTGTCTTCATCTTATGCAGCTCAAAGTGGCTATAAAGAAAAAATCATCATAGACTAGATAAATATCTAGCGAATAATTTTATTACTACTACTACTACTAATAATAATAATCTCATAAACATCTCGAAATTCAAGTGATCAGGTTGTGCTCTTATTTAAAGTTCTCCATTATCATATTGCTTAGTTGTTATCATAGAGTTTGATTTACATTTCTATAAATTAAGTTAAATTGATATTTCATACAAACCTTTAAATAGAAATTTGAAATTAAAATGAGGCATGGTATGTTCATCACCACAACAGTGATGATGACATTTGCTTTTACCACATAATATGCTGCAGGTGGATAATAAATGATATGACTAGTGAAAAAAAATCAAATCACACTTTATTTTATACAATTCTTCTCGTATTGTAGATTTGCATATGATTGCAGTGGAGATATAGGATGTCTAAGAATAACCAAAGTAGGGACCAATATAAGCTGAACCACTTGGGATAGCTGTTCTTCAAAAAACGATGTTCTCATGTGGAGTTCTGCAGACAGCATTAGAAACGTGAAGTAGCTGAAACTTCAATTTCTAAATTTTTAATTGAAGCGTCTTCAGGTCAACCATGAAAGGTAGAAATCTTATGAAATGACCACCTACAAACAGTTTTTCAATGTCTGTAATATCTTAACTGTTCTAAAATAATTTACTTTTTTTCTTTTTTGAACACTATATAATTTTTAGTCAGTATCAAGTACTTTCCGTCATATTAGATTAATTACCTCACTAATCTGACTGATGTATCTCAGGATATTCAAAGCTTCTTAGAATCAAGTTGTGGTTTATCCCGAGATTCCGTTTTAAATCTCCAGTGTACTTTTTCTGCAAGACCTCTGACTCCAGAGATAAAAGCACAGAAGGATTATAGGTGACAGTTAATCTGATAAGTATTTTGAGTTTAATATGATTGCATATTTAATATCCATGCATTTAGTTCCAAGTTATATTAATTTGTAACTTTACTTTCCACAGTGATGTTATAGATTAAAAAAATAGTTACTAAATGACATTATTCAGGTAATGTTTTTCCTTCTTCATATCCCCTGGGTTTATGCAAAAATCTAGTAGTGGAGGATTAATTTCACTTCACATTTTCTGATTTAAAATTGATACTTCACTAAATGGTGAATTTATAGATATCCCAATTGTATCATTTTCTATATGTATCAATCCGTATGCTCAGATTGCTTATTTTGATTACCTCCTAGTTTCCTAAATGAAATCATGCTGAACCTGATCTAAAGCCAGTTGAAACCAATGTGAACTATTTCATTTATTTTGATGAATTAATTTATCTTAACATTTAGAAAGAAAAAATACACTAAACAAAACTTTTCAATTAAACAAGCCCTTCTATGATTCTATGTTTAGGGTTGTGTTTTCAGTTTTTTTCTTAAAGAAAGAATTAAAATTATGCAGTTTCTCTAATTATCTGAGAGTCACTAGACTGAATTAGTTTAAGGTTATTTAAATGTTATGACTATAAAGCAAAATCTTTGAAGTAGGGATACAGTGCAAATGTACCATCCTCGTGAATCAACATAATTATTCTAAACCCTAATGTATTCTAATACCCTACATGTATTACTTTTCTACACTGAATATGAGTATTCAAATTTGTTTTAGGGAACCACGTTAACGTATCAGCCCAACTCAAATGTACGCCACAATACCAAATAAAAGCCCACTTTATCAACAAACAACACATTATCTGTAGTGCAGTAATGTGATATGTATTTATGTCTCCAAGGTCAAATAAAGTCAATTTAATACATTTTGCTTTCTATTTCTTCCTACAGTTTGAACTTGCCGAATGGTTTACACTGGCATAAGATCTACTTTAGAATCCCAAATCAAACTTTTAGTTCCGATTCCATTTTTTGAAATATGAAATACAATGGGCAATTTAATAATGTTCCTGTTTATTCCTGTTAGACTGAAGTTGTTTCTTTGTCTTTCAGATCTTCTTTATATTAATAGATGAAATTTAGATCTTGTTACAATATGAGTAATGATAGAGAAATGTCATGCACTAATAAAAAACTAATTTTAAAAAATTCTAGCACATGAATGGAGTAACTAAATGTTCAGTAAGTCAGGCAAATGGAGCAATGATTTTTCAGACGAGGTGTATAAGCATAGCTTATGCGTGTTTGCACCAAATACTGGACAAGCTCTAATTTTTATAGTTATATCCAATGAATTTGATTATATCAAACCTTTCACAGATTGTGTAANATTGTGTAACAATGAATACCCTCTGTGTCTTAGCCATGCCCCCTCCCACCTACTGCAAAAATTAACCCTGTTCTGGCTGGAACCAGAACACCTGCATGTTGTCTTTTCAGTAGTTTTCTTTACGTAAGTAAAGAGGAAGGTTTGGAGATAACAGGGCTAAGAACCAATCCACCAGAATATTCTATCAAAAATAAGGGAGAATAATTTACCTTTGCCATGAAGAAT
>WEIT01037589.1:239-10887 GCA_013389985.1 Dryoscopus gambensis | reverse complement strand
AAAAATTGTTGCCCTCACAGGAACTTCAACATACTTAACAGTATCTGTGATTACGGTGCTAAGTTCAAGTCTGTCCCTCATGCCAGTGATATAACTACTATACAGATGAATTCTGCACAATAGAGCAGGAGAGGATGAACTTCCATGGTGAATAATTGCTCTTAAACTAAAATTTTCATTTATGTCAGGCAATGATGGAAAGGCAAGTTTCAATGAAAAGCTCAAAAATATATAGGAGGCTACAATTTTCTTATAAAATTTGAGCCATTCTTTTTATCAGTTTACAACAGAATAATGAACAGCTGATAGCACATTGGAGACAAGTCCAAAAATACTTTTAAAACAGGCTTGTGAATGAAATGAAAATTCAGGAGCAGCAGATGGGTTTAACTGCTGTTAAATGTGGAGTGGTTTCCAAGAACATGTTGTATGTAATAATAAATAGCCAGAGACATAAAGTTTCCCCAGCAGTTTAAATCCTGAGCATACAAGCTAAGTGAGGGCTTTCAAGCTTTGGCTCACTGCAACATCCTTACATTTTACCCTTGTCTACAGCAGCAAAAATGCTTGTTCTTAACAATGTGTGCCAGCAATGAGTGCAATTACAGCAGCACTGAGCAGTTTCACAGGCAGGCAGGTTTAACATGGGCTTTCTGAAACAAGAATAGTTCTTGGCTCTGCTTGCAGGTTGATCACATTCGGCACCAGGGTATCCATTCTCACAGTGGATAATTGTGCCAGCGTAGCCAGTGCCTCAGTTTGTGCATACGTTTCACATAATAAACATGGTAGAAACTGCCTCCCTTTCCAATTCTTGATCTGGATGTGGGCACTGGTATGGCCCTGCTTGAGCAGGAAGGGTAGACCTGATGATCCACTGGGATGCCTTCCAACCGGACCCATGCTGTGATTCTGTGGCTCTATGATGAATTCCACTTGTTCNAATGGCCCAGGAAAACAGGCAGCAACTTTCTTGTTTGTACCTAAACCAGTTCTGGCTTCATCTCCTAATCCATCAAAAAGTGGCTTTATTAAGTGACAGCTATGACTAAGTTAAAACTTCTACACTCACTATCATGTATTATTATATTTGACTGACACAAATATTTGTGACATGGAATGAAACCAGGACTTTTAAACTCAAAGTGATGCACAGAAGCACAGATAGAGAAGGTTTCAAAAGAATGAGTGGAACTGGCAGAGAATAGAAATTACAACAGGAACAAACCCAGAAAAAAAATCACTGCTGCTGTCTCCTGTTAATCCAATTGGTTCGGTAACAACAAAAGGGTTGTGAGGAACTGTGGAAGAGAGCATCACTGGATTCAAGGAAGCCTCTGGAGTTCAGAGAAGACCTACTCTATTTGTGTGTTCCTGCTTAGATGCACCAAGGATGATTCCAGTTAGCTACTCTGTAATACCAGTATCTGCTTGATACTGTCTTAGATGAACTGGAGGGAAAGGATTATTAGGGGAACAAATGATAGAAAAGAAAGGTGAGGAACTAAATGAAAGCACTGTATCAGACAATAGCAAAGATGTCAGACCTCCACGTGGGTTACCAAATATAAACTTTATTGCTAACCTAGTACTTTTCAATGCTACTCTAGAGAATCATGATTTCTACACTTTCATTGCAGAAACCACTTCTTTTTCCAATTAACTCTCTCCATAGAAACAAATGTGGTATAACTATTGCAAAACCACTTCTCTCTCATCCTAGAACTATACTTCATTCATGAAATGGATAGAATTAAATCAGTCCACCAATGTTCATGTGGCATTCAGGGACTACTTGTTTCCGAGGGATCTTCTAGGAGCTTTTTTTTATCCCTTGTCTGGTACCTACTGAGAGGCTTAGAAATGAAATTGTTCTATTGTCTGGGAAATTCAGCCATTAAAGTAACAGTCCCCAAAGCATGCCTTTCATTCTAACCCCAAAATTAATGGTTAGATAACATCACACATGTATAAGCTAATATCCTTTCCGTCAGTCTAACAAGTAGCCTTACTAGAGGTTGTTTGGAGATTTCCAGAGCCATGGCTTCTGTCCAGCACATCTCAACTGAAACATCCTTACTGCTGATGTCAAATGGATAAAAACACAGCTCTTTTGTGCGCTCCCTGTTCAAGCTGCACCCTGTTCTGGTTAGTTGGACCTGCTGGAATGCTGTAGCACCACTACTTCCAGAGTGGCTGTATCACCCAAAGAAAAGGAGGCTGAGGATCATGCTCAAGCCTGGACCCTCATTATCCTCACTGTTAGATGTTACACATTACATGAAGCCCGGGCTGTTCTGCATAATTCCAGCTGGTTCTTTTCATGTCAAAACTGCTCTAGAAGGAGCCAGATTTACATAGTGTCGACATGAGTAAGCACCTTTTGTTCTGTAGTGTAGACACTGACACTTTCTATTACCAGAGGTGCCCAATATTGCTACCTGAAGTACAAGTACCCAAGAATTCAAATTATATCAATTACATATTTTTCTTTACCCATTTGAAAGTGCCCGGTGATTTCAGGGGTGGTTGCTGGCAATGCAAATGTATGTGTTTTCAGGTTTCTCTTAATCAGAGCTATTAGCAACAACCACTTCACCAGAGTCACACTGGACTTTGAAAGTGGTGACTACAGAGCATCACTGCTGTCTGATTTTGCAGTAGCTGTTTCGAAGGGGTTTTGTACAATGTTATGACCAGCCATTTAGACAGGGAATTATGGGGATAAGAGATTACGTGATTAGAACTAATCTTTATTGAAAAGTACTTAAACACATGCTTGGTAAACTATGGTCTGTTCTCAGCTATTAATCAACCATTTCTACTATTACCACAAAAATGGATGATATATATGAGCTCCTCTTTCACAGAAGCATTTCATGATAATGGCCAATCATCAAGCATAAAGATATGGAGTTGTAGGGTTTTTCTTTGCCCTGAAAATTTAAACAAATAAAGGCCTGGGGTTTTTTCTGTGGAGCCTTTTTTTCCCCCTAATAACCAACATGAGCCTCTTTTGCATATTGTAAGATGGCATATTATGCAAGACTTCTATCAGTGATACTGAAGTACATTCAATGTATTTTGCATCTTCTCTCATGGGTTGCTCACTCTAAATCACGTTCATTTTAATTTTTTTTTTCCTGTAACATTTTGGAGATGATCTTTGTAATGTGCAACTCCTATTTGCTCCAGATATGTTTTTCCCAAATTGGTAATAAGTGTTAAATACGTGCCACTGCCAAATGTAGTCATTTTCTGGTGTCTTACCTTGAGTCTGCTCTGGCAGCCTGTGTGCATGCCTCCTTCGAGACCAGACTGGTTATTAAATTCCAGTTATTAGGAAACAAATCTAGGCTCAGGACAATTTTTTCTACTAAAACTTTGTCAAATGCATGAATGACTTTGTCTACAAACAGCAGTTCTCTTACAGGTTTATATTCAGTTTGTGAGTCACAGATTTCACAAACAACAAAAAGGTTTTATTTGTGAAAAAGCAATGATTTCCCAAAGCAGTGGTTTGTGGTCAGTATTAGCTTAAACTGATTTCCCAGAAATAGGGGCATGAGGTATTTGCATCCGCAGTCTAAAGTCATCTTCTTTATTACAGCCAACTGTTTGGTCTTTATCTCCTGTATTGCCAAAACCATTTTCAGGCTTCACAGAGTAGAATAAGAGGATTGAAAGAAATTTAGCATTTCAATTATGGAGATAATAAGTGAAATAAGATCCTCTAATTCTCTCAGCTTCCCAAACTCTGTAGTAAGACTAAAACATTAATGTCCCTCTGTTACTCTCACCTCAAAAAACCATGTGTGTTGAGACACAGGTGCCAACATGGATCAACATGATGAAGTACCCGTACCCCCTTTTTAGCAAATATATCATATAACAGAACTTAGTTCAGCTTTGACCCAGCAGCCCACTTTGCTCCAGAGAGCACCTGGTCATGGCTTTCTAACCTTTCTTGGTCCTACTGCCTGTGAGGATATCACAGATGTGCTTCCTGGTGAAAGATTTTGGTTGTCCAGCACATCTCAAATGATAATAATAAGAAAAAAAAAATTCCAGAGGTGGAAAAACATTAATGTACTGTTTTTCTAATGTATCCATTGATACATCAAGCCCATAAAATTTATCTGGCATAAATTTTGACAGAAATATGATTCCCTTCTTTTTCTTCTTACCAAAGCTAATAACTGTGATTGCTCTGACAGTCCTTAGGGAAGGGACAATTTACTGAAATGTGTGAATGGGAGACTGGTTGGCCTCCACATGTCTCCTGTTGCCTCTGGAGACTATAACCGTGCTCATCAGCTGTGATGATGGTGTTTATGCCATTATAGTACCAGAGAGACCTGTCTGGCCCTCAGCTGGCCCTGGAGAAAGTCATGGGTTTCCTATAGGTGTGGTGATATATCAACCACAGAGATACTGGGGGATGTCTCGGATGACATTTAAAATGCTGATAAATATCTGTGTCTTGGCAGGTTTTTTCTCCCTGGAGGATATTTTTCCAACCTCCACTCTGCAGCCTTCATTTTTAGGGGTCTTCTTGATGAGGAAAAGGATCTCCCGTATTTTCCACTAGTAAAAGAAATAAATTATCCTTAGTACCATTACGAGCGTCTTCCAATGTACTGATCATCCAGTTAGTTCAATACTTCTTTAGTGTGGGGATTCCTAAGTAAACTCTGCTCTTGAGAGGCCCCTCTCCCTGTTTAGCTTTTGCACACTGATGTGCCCATGCCTCTATAACTGCAGTAAGTGCAGCAATGAATTCTTTTACTAGTAGTAGTAAATTTACTCTCCAGTGTTCAAGGCTAGCAGTGAAAACAACTATTTTTGGCAACATAATAGTGTGTGTGCCATGTCCAACTTCATAACTGTCCCATTTACTTCCAGTTCAGTAGTGTATTTATCTTCAAATGAACTGCTGCTCCCTGCTCCTGGGAGGATTAATCTGAGCAACACACATTTTGGCTCTTGCCAACTTTTGCAAAGCGATATAATCCATCCTACTTCTCACATCTTTCCTTTAGTGACACCCAGTGGGTTGGCTTCTGTTAACTAACTCTGCTCCTCAAACTCCACATGCTTTTTGCTGCAGTCAGAGTTGTGATGCCGTACACAGCTCTCTTCTCCTACAGTGTTAAGGATCTCAATCAGGACATAACTGTCCACCCACTACTCTGAGTCTGAACTTGGTCCTTTCTTTTGTTTATCAAATTCTTACATCTTTCCTTTCTGAACTCTTTGTGATGTTCCTGCGCTTTGTTTAACCTCCCAGTCACAAGAGCGGTGTTGGGATGTGACTTGGGCACGCTCAATCCCTCCTCCACTATTTTGTGCCACAGAAAAGCTAAGCAGGCTTGATGTGCTCTTGGAAGAGCTCCAGCTGAATGACTGGCAGAAAAACGCGGGGTGTACGTAACACAGAACATGGAGTCAGCGAGTGTTTGTGGCACGCACTGAGGATCAGCCCTGTGGGGGCACAGCAGAGCACACTCATTTCCCAGTGTGCATGGAACCAACGAGATCTCTCACCAGAGACTCAGCCTCCAGAAATGCCATGTGCAGCTTCCACAGCCTTTTGTATCTCTGACTAAAGCCACTATCCATATTCCATGCTTATGGGGCAGAGAGCACTCCACATCCTTCTTTGCTTCAGTTTTATAGTCTTTTTGGCTGGGGCAACAAAAGCTATCAAAGAAATCGAGGATTTCAACGCAGCAATTGTTAGAAAAGGATCTGCATTTTGCTGCCATTCGCAGCTTGCAAAACTAGAGTGGTGTCACTTTTGTTACCCTCTACCTTCCTGGAGAATTCTAGCCTTGGTGAGACTGGCTTTGAAGTGTTTCACTCTCCTCCTCCATGTATTTTCTCTGTTCCCTTTAACTCCTTCTCTGAATCCTGTTCAGCAATCCCTTTGTTCTGACAGCACTTGCAAGAGGGCTTTTTTATGCCTGGTTTCATCTAGCTGGGAATAACCACAGAAATCTGATGTCACCTCCCCTTACCCAGAGACTGTGTCTTACTGACATGAACACAGAGGTATCCACTTGTTATATCAGAGAGGACTAATCTAAAAAAGGTTTGTCATTAGGCTTATTGCAAATATATCCCACCTGATTTTAAGGTTTAATTTCAAACCTGTATTCTAAAAAAATACAGAAAATACAATTACAAACAAAAGAAAAGTAATTATGATGAAAGACATTTGGGGATTATAATTGTGCTGTATTTTCCAGTGCCTTCAGGGGCATAAATATACATTTTTGCTTTTGTGCTACATCCAAGGAAATAAAATACACCCGTTCACAAATGTGTTGGCAGGAAATCTCTATGCTGTTCAATTTTGGCAGGATGCTAAGTATTAGATGCTAAATATTATTTGACCTCATGACTCACAGGAAAACAATGTGTATTTAAAGCACAGAAATAATTGTTCTACTTCAGTATGTCCAGCTTTTCTATATTTAAAGCCAAGTCACCATCTGAAGACATTTCCAAATTGAATTGTTCTAACATTTAATCCCATACCCCCAATGACAACAGGATAGAATTTTTCTGATTTTTTTTTTCTTAATATATCTCAGTTCTCTTTAGATGAAGTCTTAGTGAGTTAATACATCTGCTTTATATACTTACAGCTCTTCAACACAGTGAATGCTAATTTCTGTCCTTAAGTTTATATCTTCGGGACTTTAGAAACCTGCAAATCTTTCTATTATTCTGTGTATCTGCTCAGAATATATTTTTACACATATTATGCTTATGCTATGTATGTATAATGTCTCTTTTGACTTTACACAGCAGCTCAGTAAGAATATGGTCATATTCAGTAGATGTAAGGATGTGTATTTATTTGCATAGGAAAAATTTTACACCTTCAGCTCTTCCTCTAAAGTACTAATTCTCTTTCTGAGCCACCACCCTGAAGAATTATGTCACTGAAAATAGAGTTAAAGACAACCACAGGGGAAAAAAAAATTATAAGCTGTAGTTTTGAAAAGTACTTTACATAATACTTGTAACGCTCACTACTAGGAACATGCCACTGATGGAATCTCATGATAGTCACAAAAATGAATAGTACCCTTTAATGCCTTCACCATCTAGACATGTTTCACAAGGGTGTAATATGTGGTGGGGTTTTTTAATCACAAAACTTGCCCTTATTCACTCTGCCTGCACAAAACAGCTGAAATTTGAAATTTCTTACAGCTATTGGTCTCTCCCCACATCAGCAGTTAACACCTCCCTCCCCTGATCATTGGGCCCCTTGCTCTGTAAGAGAACGATGGCTGATGGGGACATTTTGGAAAAAATGAACGTGGAGGAAGGAAATGAAGAGACTAAGGGAGTGTTTTATGGGAATGCCTGCTGGAAATGTCATTCCTTCCAGTCATATTGTACGGTATCACCTGACAGTTATTCTAGGTCAGGATATCATGGGGACAGTTCTGCTACGTAGCCAGACTCCTGCACCCTCCATAATCCTTGATGGATAGGTAAACAGTGTCTAACCTTCTTGAAAGAAACATTATGGGTGAAGTTAGTCCTGCAGTGCCAATTGTTAGCATCAGAGTGCAATGTGCAACCAAATGTTTGATACTGGTGAACTTGCTGGAAATAAATGGATGCCAGTTTCATCTTACCAGCTCTTGAGATTCATGGCTGCAGGATGTCTGTCACAACCAAAGCTAAATTTGAACGGTGATAAATCAGATTTATGATGAGGTTTGGATGGTTCAGGCATTATGTTTTAGCAGGAATACTTATCAGACTGGACAGAAATTAAAAAGTTCCTGTATGTTTTAACACTTGGCTGGAGAAATAGCAAAAATAAATCACTTTTAAAGATGATATTTCTAGTCTGATTAACATCTTCCTGATCAGCAAGTCCTAAGAGACTCTGACCATGATAATGCATGTTCCTATTTTACACAAACATACACACACAGTGCATCCAGGAGACAGAGTTAAGGTTGCCATGGGAACTTTACCTCCAGATTTTTCGGGTTTGTATAATTAAAATAACACAAGTACAATGTTGTAATAATTTAGTTTTACCTTGTAATTAATTATGTTCACATTTTCTTTAGGCGGAAGCTTTGTTTATCTGATGAGTGCAGCACAATGTGATAACTTTATTCAACATTTCCAAAAGTTGGTTTTCTAAGCAGGGGATATTTTAAACTTGAGTCACTGTGCAGAAATGACTACAGTGCAGTACAGAAGCGCTGCGTCAGTGTTAAACCAGGTAACCTCCATGGCAGCAATGAACTTAGCATAAGCTTTGCCATTGCACTGCAGACTGTGCCAGCCCTGGCATAGGCTGACGCTGAGGTATGAAAAGAAGCAGAACACTTCTGGGACCTGATTCCTCCCCTGCAACAGTAGCCATTACCCCACACAAATTTAATCCACCATGGGGAGCACCAGCAGTCCCCAGCCTTGCTCACCAGGATTGCCCTAAACTCACTGTTTCTTCGTTCATCTCTCTCCTTCTATGCTCTTTCAGGTCAAGTCCCAGCTTATCCTGGGTGTTCAGAAAATTTGAGTTAGCTCTGAGCATAGGAATACACTCAGCCTCCTCGCTCTAAACTTAGGCTCTGGGTTTTCAGAAGAGCTGACCTACAAACCTCATTGATGTTAATGACTTAAAGTGTGCAGCAAACAGCCTTCCTCAACAAGTCATCCAGGTGAGGGCTTTTGTGTCTTACAGAAGTTGCATGAAGATATCAGAAAAGAAGAATGGTCCTTGGAGCCCTTTGTCTTTTCAGTAAAGGGACACTCAACCCTTTGTGCTATCAACCTTTAGAGCAAGACATACTATTTCAATAAGCAGCAGCCTTTCCTCCCCATTTGAACATACTGCTTCCTCAAGAGACCTGGACCTTGCCATGGGCTGTTTGCAAAGCAGAGGATACTCACAGTGAGCATGGAGAGATCATTATTGATCTAACTGCAGTCATGGGCCACTGCTGACCCCAAGAACATGAGCTTCAAACCCTGCTTTTGATATACATGTACAAATACTGCTGTCAGTGCTGCAGACATGGAAAATGAGCTTTCTGAAGAGCCAGCTGGTTTAGTCAAGGGGAAAAGAACAAAAAATATTCAAGTTTTTGGCATTGTAATGAAATGAGACCTTACCACATATATATGTCCGTATTGAGGAAGGAGTTCAGTTAAAATATTCAGTATAAGTCTCCTCCCTAAAGGAATAGCACTTAATGCATGTTAAAATATAATTGTATAATTGGAACTCAAGTGTTTGGGTTATGTAAAAGGTGCTGTAGGCGTATCAGCTTAGACAGAGGTAATTAGATCTTGTATATTAACATTTTTCCCTTAAAGGGATAATCAGCAATACTTTTAGTAGTGGAGATGCTCAAGCCTAGAAACTTGGTGGGAAAAAGATGCTGTTTGGAACTCCTCATTTAGCCCTCTGTTTGCTTTGTTCCTACCTCTGTCACTGACTAGACTGAAAGAATATTTCTGCAGTAGATTACTTGCTTAATACAATCCCCTCTGGGTGCCCACGCAATGGCAATACTGCCGCTGCTTTTGGTGAAATCAGCACAAAACTGAATCACTTGCAAGCATCAATCATGGTGCTGAAAATAGGACTAGGTAGTGGCATTAAATAATGCAATACCTGGCCTGTATATTTAGTAATGAGTCACACACTGAAACCATGGAAGAAGCCTGTGGCAGGGCCAGGAACAGAAGAAATCAGAGCTCTATTGTCTCCTTGAGGCAAGGGTTAACATTTTATATAGATAAGAGTAAACAGCCACACACCACTGCTTAGCTCAGTCAGCCTGAAGGATACAATAACAATAAATATGGTTTTACTCACAGTAGGCTGAATGACAATAAATGCCACTACAGCTTTGGAGCATCCAAATGAAGCCCTTGAAAAATCAAGTGGGTGCACAGGAAGATAGGCTACTATTCCATCATAGGATGAAGACAGGAGAATATTATGGATTTCTTGCATTTTCAAATACATTGTAGTTTTCTAGAGAAAAGGAGCTTTTTATTTTGAAAACAGAACACTGCCTCTTTAGAAAGTGGAACAGCAGAGCACAAATAAAAGCTGGTTTTGGTTTTTAGAATTTTTCTTTTCAAGATAAAAGAAGAAATGTACAGCTCCTCAAGCCAGAAAAACACAACACAGCCAAACAAACCACCCACCTACAAGGACTACTCCAGGTATTTTCTAATTTCATTGCTGCTATCCATGTTTGTCTTTCATATACAAGAAAAACATTCCAGGAAAGAAATTCCAGGAAGAAAACCCAGACTTTAAGCTTCTCATTGAGAAGTTTGCACCAAACTTTGGAATCCAACAGAAATCTCAACCGAAATCAAGAGAAGGTTAATCCAAACTTGAACTATTTTCCCCATTTCATATTTCTCCCTTCATGTGTGCTGAAGGCCTCCTATCTCTACTCTATACTACTCATATGAGGCTTTCTAAAGAGTTTGAGAACAGTACAGATATCTTGTTTCTAGGTAAGTCACAGCCTTTCTTGGTACCTGAAGGAGAAAACCCTACTTTTTGGCTTTGTTCGTAAGGTCTCAAAAAAAACAGGGTTTGTGGATTGAAATAGCTGGGTAGCCTAAGCAAAGA
>WEIT01037584.1:396-17153 GCA_013389985.1 Dryoscopus gambensis | reverse complement strand
AAACCCAGGAAAGCGAATAACTGAGTAGGCACATAAAAGCATTTGTAAAACAAACACTTATCTCACTAGAGCAAAAAATGTTATAGAAGGCTTCTGAAGCGCTATCACAATGTGATAAATATTAGTTTGCTTATAAATATTAACTTTCCTACATTTATGAAGAGCAATCATATTTAGGAAAAAAACACATAACTCCATGCCCAAATTCCATTCTCTGTAGCAAATTTCTGTATTTTTGATTGTTTTGGCACATTCATGTTTTTTACATATGTCATAAAAAGCATAACTTTTTATTTATATTTCATTATTTTGCTTGGAATTGGAAGCAATTTGTGCCAGTTGGAAATCAAGCATAAAGAGCATGTACAGTTCTGCAACTGGAATATGAACAGCCTAAGAATAGCAGTATGGAGAGCAATTGCTTTTGTGTAACATCCTTTGTTTGCTGAACATTACCTTACAGTGATATATTCAATACGCTCTTTGCCCGGTATTGGAAGCAGGGAACTAGGTGCTTCCTGGAAGTGGATTTTCTTTTCTGACTGCCAATTTATAGGAATTAATTTGATAAGGAGAGCAGCTGTAGTTGTCTCTTAATTACCTACTCTAAGAGTAAGAATTAGAAATGAATTAGTCAGAGATAAATATATTTTATGACATTTTCTCCTGAGGAAAACCCTTTAAAAATATTGCATTCTTGTAGCAGGACTGGCCAGCACAGCGATGAAAGCAGTTTTCCTTTGCTGGAGGAAATTGTCCATGGTGACTGAATGGAAAGGATAAATGTTAGCTAATATTAAAAATTATGAATAAAATTTTGACTATGGGCATAAAAATAGTTTTGTGGGCTGATCTAAGGGTGTCTCGGCCCAAGGAATAAGGGTGTCAATACGTTCTGTCTGGTGTGGATCAACTTACTACAGAGGCCAACCAAAGATCAGGAAAATGGGAAGCATTTCTTTGGGAAGCAATGCGTTGTGCTCCTGTTGGTGAGGCTTTATTATCTTTCATGATGTGATGCTTCCTGTTCCAGTATTATATCTCAAGTGTGGCATGAAACATGTTTTTAATTAAATGAATTATTTGGAAATATACACACTATGGTTACTCAAGAATTTCCAAAGTTTGCAAAGATATTTTCCCCCTCTATTAAACAAGTAATCAGTGAATTAATAAATGAAATTAATTTCTGGAATCTCTTTGTTTTACTTTAATTGAATTTACTGTGAAGGAAAAGTCCTGTAGTGACCACAGTTGAGGTACTTTTTGGGATACACTTGATTTAACCACCTGGAACCATCTGTTTATTTATACTTCTAATCTGGATGACAAGTTAACAGGGCTCTTTGCCTTTGATGGCATTTGCTGAGATAGCCAGGAAGGCTCTTGCAAAGTGGTTTGACTGTTTCACCAATATGGATGTTGTTCCCCAGAGACTAGCCTGAGATTGCGATTTCTCACAAATGAAATTAGCAGATTGAATTTTTTTTGTTAGATGAAGGACTAGAACAAATTCAAATGAAAGATTCAGCAGTTTTTGGTGGTTTAAAGGAGGCCATATTTTTGAATATTTGTAAAGAGATTAGACTCTTAAAAGCATTGTGCAGCCAATCTGTTTTATTATCCTTACCAGCAAACACAACATTTACTCAGTCATAAAATTGCTAACAATGTAGTATGCATGGAGATGAGGACCGAAGAGCTTTGTGTTTTTCTGGGTTGACCTTTCTGCCTTTTTTAAAGACCATTGTGAAAGAGCTCTGAGGAGGATCCCAACATCTTTCGGTGAAAAAGTGAAAGCTTTGATGCGAGTCCTGAAAGGGGAGAATTGGACAGCTGATTTTTTGTGAGTTTGGCTTGGAATAAAAGAAAGATTATATTGAGCATAACTCTATCAAGTATTTATGGATGCTAGATGGCCTTTCTTTTTTTAAAATGAAATTGATTTGCAGAAATGGAGTTTCTTCAGAAGCACTCTCAACTAGGTGCATGGTGCAACACAAGAGCTTCCTGTAGCCTTTAAAATCAGTTTCCTATTAACTAGGTGAGGAGATTGTCTGTGTTCCACCAGTGAAGTGCTAAATCTTTGAGGAAGTATTGGTGTTTGGAATAATCTCACATTACATGCAAGATCTGTGTGTTAACATTTAGCAAGCTCCATATTCCTTCTATCCTTCTGGTTTCTAGGCAGGCTGGTTTTTTTGCTGTGCAACCAGAGTGGAGAACTCTGAGCAGCCTCTCTTTACAGAAAAGCTGGTCATGTGCTCTTCCATGCACACAGTGATGCGTTTGTGCCTGCCTTTGGCTCTGGGAGGGTAGATGGGTGCTGGTGCTCTTCACCACCTGTTTCAGGTGATTTTAGTGTAGGTTTTGCAACAAACACTTCAAGAACTTGGATCTGTCTAGGCAAGATCATTATCTTGTATATGCGTGTATATTCCCATAAATTTCTTTGTTCTCTTTGGCTGTTACTTAATCATACTTAACTTTTTCTTTTTAAATTAAATATATCAGTATTCTATATCTTTGGAGCAAATGGATTTATTTTTTTTTAATCCTAATTCCTATTCAATTACAATTTTAACAAAATTATCCAAAACACTTGGAAAGGAGCAGTGTACTCTCCCCCTCATTCCTGGGTGCAATGAGGCCAGCCTCTTTCTAGGCTGATTATGTTTCCATGAAAAGTGATGAAGCTGCTCATCTCACTCATGTGGAGTGGTAACTTTGCAGGAATCAGTTGCAATATTAATGAAGCAAAATACCACTCAGCATGAGGAAGGCTGGTGGGAGAAGGTGAAGTGCAGTTTAAAGCTTTAGCTGAGTTTTGTAGTAATCAAATTGTTCTCCATAGCCTAAGTGGCTGAATGCAGAGGTATCCATGATTGAAAAATGATGGCATGGGGTGATGTGAATGCTGGCAAGCTCAGAGGACACTTTGACATGATGTGCCTATTCGAGGAAGCAGCAATGAAGCAGTTAAGATAGATGGGAATCATGCAGCTAAAAATCCTCCATGTACTTTGAAAACTCATCCAAGGTACTTAGAACCCATTTTTATTGCTGTCTCTCAGGATTTGTGCAGAGTTTCTGGAAAACACATTGTGTGCTGCTGATAGAAACAGGTCTCCTTTTTCTGCCATCCAAATGCCAAAAAAAGGGGAATGGAAACCAAAGGGAAGCAGAGTGCTTTTCTAAAACCTGTCACTAGCAGGGTATTTTGGGGTTAGCTTTAGTCAGGTTGCATCATTCTCTGGATGCCCATGTGGTAAGTAAATTCCTGCCCAAACAACAAACCTGACTTGCTCCTTTTTTTACCAGGAGTTTAATTTGAAGGAGGTAGGCCTTACTTTGGTAATTGAAATTATGGAGGGTTCATGGACTTTATCTGCTGAGAAAAACAGTGAATTCAGTTTTACTGTGACAGAGCATCTGGGTTCGTGATTTTGAAATTATTTTTTGTGAATACTTATGCAAAAACCAAGAGTTACTTCACTGCAAAAAAAAATAGGTGTATTTGAAACAAATTATTGCCTTCTAAAAATGAACTTTATTTTTAGTTTTAATTCAAATAATTCTAAATGCTTCAGATTTTTTTTTTACTTTTAATAGACTAAATCTTATTTCTTTGAATGCTGTCTTCAGCAGTTTATTAAAGACTCCAGGTGTTATCTTCAGTTCTAAGATGGAGATTTCAGTTTACACTCCATGATGATGGACTTTCCTTTACTTGAGGATCTGCCTCATGCCAGCCATCAGTATTAGCACGAGGGATTTCCTTCTGTGTTCTTCCAGAATAGTCATAGTCATTATTTGCAGGATATATCAGAGAACAGTAATTTGTTGTGCTCAATAACTTGTAAATAACTAGTTGCAACATAAGGTGGTCCCAGAGCTCATCTAGCAGCTTCCTGTAGGCACAAGCAGACCACTGAACATGCACATGTGAGGTGTTTCTTTTTTTTTTTTTTGGTGTTCATATTGGCTTACTGGATATACTGAACTGTTTCATAGTAATCATAGTAAACATAGTCATGTTTCATAGTTTCATAGTAATCAAAACTGCATTCAAAGTACTGCAGGATATAGTAATTCTAAGATTAATGGATTACACTTTGATGCCTTTTAAACATGTATGTGCCTTCTATAATTAAAAACATATAGTGCTCTTGTAGCTGTGGTTGTCTGAAGTGAGCAAAGGCTTGTAGAAAGAAGTTTGGTTTTCATTAGTTGGAAAAATCAGAGAATCTTTCAAATACTTGTGTCAGATACCTTTTTTTTGTTTTGCTTCTGTTTCAGCAAAAAAGTCAAAGTAATTAATGCATCTAAAAAGAGCATTACAATAATGTCTTGAACATCAGTAGAAATCTGATTGCGTGGACTCCAAGAATGATCATTTTGTATTGAGCACTACTTGCGGCATCACCACATAAATACTTGCTAAATATGTAAGAGTATTTTTAAGTCTCATCAGGACAGGCCAGGGGAGGGTCATTAATTTAATGTAAATAAAAAGTTCTTCTAATGTTAACATTCCTTTTACAATGTCAGCAATAAATGATGGGATAAGGAACTGAATTTCCCCATTAAAGCAAAATTCAGATTAAAGTGTTTATTGTTTGGTACTGATGTGTCTACCAGCAGTGTTGATGTCTGATCAATTTTAACTACTTTTTCCACTGCACTTGGTGGTCCAAGCAATGAAAGGGACATTATCTTAATTCCACATTCCAGAAAAGCCCTCAGATCTGTCCTCTCTGCTCCAGCTACTCAGGATGCAGGCCATGCCTGGTTTTTGTGGGGAGCTCTAACAACAGAAAAAACCTTTTATCTAGACCTCCATATGGCATATCACTGGACTGCCTAGACATGTGCTTTTTGTCTTTGGTCATTTAGTACAGAAAATACAATTAGACTTGGCTGTCGGATGAAATCTGTCACATTCCTCTTGTAGGAACTGAATTTGGTCCAGTGCAATAAATAAAAAAGATAATCAGCCATAAAATTGCAAGCAGGGCCTGCAATTTTGCTTCACTTGGCTAATTTTCTGTGGGGTCTGGTAGCTGCCAGTTCCTGGCTGAGCAGCCTGTTTGTGTGATCAGCACCATTTCCTGTTCTACCACACAATAAAGCAGCATATGGCTTTGTCCCAGCTTCCTAACAGGGCACTTTTCTACAGAAAAATGGGACTTTCTATTTTTTTTGAGGAAGAACCATAAAACCAAGATATGTTAAAACACTTTGCTAGGATTTGGGCTGCGCAGAGTTGTGCAGATTCCTGGTGGTTAAGGCCCACCTTTCAAGCATGAGGGCAACAGCTGTCTTTAACGGAGAGAAAATCTGTGGAAAAAAGCAGTTTTTCAGAATGATTATGCCCAGTGATATAACTCAGGTTCTCTCTGTCACTGTCAGTAAGACCGAGCTAATAGCCTGTGCTTAATAACCTTGGGACCACATCAGTTGCAGTCTGCTGGTGATCCCAGTGAAAAGTTTGTGCCTTCATGTTTGAGAAGGATCTCCAAGAGGCAATGAGTGTCACACCTTTGTATGGTGTTGGGAGAACTTGCTTATTGTTCTGCTGGCCCTTGCCTCAGGTTTATCTTATTCTTTGTATCCTGATCACTTGAATGGTCAGCTGTCCTTATTTTTAACTTTAGGGAAAGATCCATCAGGTTTTGATGTTTAAGAACTGTTTTCAGAGGCTTTCCCAGGTACTGGTTTCCCAGCTTGTTTGTGAGTACATGACTGGGCTGCAGAAGGTAGCTGCTACCTTTAGGGTGGAAGGGAGGAGTCACTGTCAATGGACTGAATTGATGAGAAGTTGGCTATTGCTGTACCATTTCTAGGCCTACAGGACAAGGGTTTCCTGGAAAGAAAGTAGTAGGTGAGTCATGACTTCTGTGTGCAGGTTGTGTGTATACTCTGGGGAAATTAAGCTTAATTTACCAGGTGCTATTAATCCCTTCTTAAAACCATATTAAAAAATAAGAATAGGGAAAGGGGAAATCATATTTCAGAGAGCTGCTTGCATTCCAATTCCCTTTTCCAGCACTGCTCTTCTTGCCCAGTATTTGAGCTCATTACAGTTCAGTCTTTTCTTGTAATCATCTTCATTTGTAATGCTTCTACTTGAAGTGAGATGTGTCACTTTGACAGGAGTCCATTCGGGGATTAATATTGCATCAAGGAGAACAAGATTAATCTAGAAAAGCATCTAGAATTAATGAAAATGTAATACATCTCAGATATTAACACTGTAAAAGTCAAATAACAGCAGGATGCTCTAAGGTAGGGATAACTGCAGGTGTAGCTAATTCTCAGTCTTGATCTTGTTTTTTTTCAGTTTATAACAATATGGACTGAAACTGGAAAGGGGCTCCCAGAAATATTTGACATTTTTGCTAGTATACAGTAAAAACCTCAGCAGAGAGGGGGAGAGAACAGCCCCCTCTCCCTCAGAGGCAGAGAGAACAGTTCAATAGCAGATTGAATACAATGTAAACATAAATTTAGGACTGTAATCGACCAGCTAGGGCAGTCTGTCCTGTACTAAGAATTGTGCAATTGTGCCGATTGTACTAAGAATCAGCAACATAATAAACAGAAGAAATTGTTCATAGATGTCTTTTTCTGATAAAGTGATGTGTTCTTTGCAGTTTGCCCTGTTTCTGTGTGATGATGCATTTTTTTGTGTTCCCCCTCCCCTTCTTCCCTGCTCCACTGGGGTTGGTTTTTTGTTTTAAAGCTGTAACTTGAGTCTTTTGACTTGCACTGAAACTCTGCAGCATCTTCCTTATGGGGGAGAAGTCATCAGCTAACAAGTGCTCTACATGTGCCTTTTTTTGCTGCTGGAAACTTTTTTAAAGATCAGTAGTCTATAGTTCTATTTCAAGATTTAGACACTCATTCCATGCACCATTACCCATGGAAGAAGAGAAAATAGACTTTTATTAAACTGTAAGTGCAATACTCTCAGCTAATGGCCAGTATAAGACGTACTTTGCACATGCACACTAGTCTTTGAAAGAGAGTGCATGACTTTGACTTTCCTTTCTCTAATAAAAAAGCAGTTAATAACTGAATGCTCTTCTACAGAGGAGATAGAATTTCCACCCACTTACCTTACGTGGGAAGAACAGAGAAATACCACAGAGAGAGAGAAATACCTCTAGGTTTGGTTAAGACCTATTTTGATACTGGAGTCCCATTAGTGATGTATAGTAAAACCCTTTGCTTTTAACTGCTGAACAATTATGATGGAAATGGTGTAAATAAAATGGAATATCCTTGCAAAACAACAGCAAGAAAGGCATCTCCTGTGTGATAATAAATAAAAAGGGGTAAAGTGGTGCTCTTGTGATTTTGTTTTTTTCTGCTAGTGTCCCTTGCTTTTACATTCTGCCACACAAATTTTGCATCCACGTGTGTGCACACAAATTCTTTTTTTCCAGGAGATTATATATATATACATATATATATACACACATATATAGAGAGAAGGTAAAACTCTATAGTACTCTATGTTTACAGATATATTTTCTTGTTTGAAATGGACTAAAAAGTGGGTCAATTGACAAATGACTTGCATTTGGATACATTCGTATCAGTGTTCTGTGAGATTTGCTTTCTTGATTCATGTGACCAGCCACCCAGTTCCTGCTGTTGATATACCATTTTTAGTTTGAAAAGATTCAGTTCTACATGGACTTTCCCCCCCGCCCCATCTCATGGTACAAATGAAGCTAATCTTTCCAAGCAGCACCTAGAAGTGACTGCTTTCAGTTAACACAGTATGTGCCAGGACAGTAAAACTGTTTCAGACTTTATATGACTGGGACCTGTCCGCAAGGTCTTTCAGCCTTCAGCTATAGGGTTTCTTTACCTCGCTGATCTACCTGTTGACAATCACAGATTATGTGTGTCCTGTTTCTTCTAAAGATGTTGGCACTGAAATAATTTGTCTCCCAGCACCATATAAAAGGGTATCCCTCTAGACAAATTTGCATTGGGTTCAAAATGTGTAAATAACTACACCCTCCGAGCAAAAAGGAGATAGAAAGGAAACCAGATGCACAGCTTTCATGTGAGATTCTTGACCCATGGAAAACCAATTGATAAAACTTTGTATGACTTGACTAATGACTGAAAAACATAAAAAGCCTTTGGGTCACAGAAATAATTCTAAAATTAAATACTGACATTTTGTAAAGGTCTAGGTGATTTTGGTGTTTGAATTTTCATTTTCTTTTAGAAGACACTTTGTGCACTAGTCAGAAAAAATTCCTTGGTCACTTACCTTTTTTATTTTTTTTCTTCCCATTTTCACAGTCTGCCCAAACCTGTGTCTTTGTCCCAATAATTCTAAATTACTCAATCTCTTTCTCACTCTTTTAAGGCACGTTGGTTCTAACTCCATTTCTTCATCAGATGTAAATGTTTTGGTCGGGTGGACATATAGGAGGCAGACCTAGCTTGTCCCTCAGCTGGTTGTAGTCAGTGGTTCAATAAACATGACTAATAATGATACTTTATCTTACATGATCAAAGACCTTTTCTTTTCCATACATACGATATGAAAGACTGACTTGTGAATTTTATCACTGTATTTATTTGATAAGCCTGGTAGGAATATGGATCAGAAAACAGATGGCTGTAGCCCCTAAGATCCCTGTGAACTATGTTAATCAATTATGTGACGTATGGATTATGTTCTTTTAAAAAATTTGTTACACATCATAATTCCAATTATATTTGCAGTTGAAAAGGGGCCATAAAAAAACTTCCAACCCCAAACCAACAAAACACCTTACATATATGTAACTAGATTTTTTTTCTTTAAAAGTGCACAAAATTTTGGGGTTTTTTCCAATTTGGAAATCAGTTGGAAAATTCCTATTACATGGGATTACAACAGACAGAGATTTTTCTGGCACTAAGTTGGTTTGAAAATGCCATTGCTCATGTCTCTCGAGTGTTACGGGAAAAGTATAGGAATGCTAAGAGCTGAAAATGTGGTTTTGGGATCTTGTCTGATGTGGAAGGGGCTTTCTTTTACATGGATGGAAAGTTAAATACATCTTTATGATTCTGGGTTTACAGCAAATCATAAGGTTATTAATGGCCAAGGCTTATTAATGATGTGTGCAACATAGAATTCTAGCTTCATCGGGCTGTTTGTTCTGGGTCTGAATTGTAATTCATCCTCACTTTGAAATAGGTATTGCCACCTAAGCCTAATTATTCTGGAAAACTTGAAAGTTTTATTTTTTCTACAGGCCTAATTGTTCTCATTGGGTTGTTTTGCTATAGTTGAACAGCTGAAGCAAGGATAGATTGTCTTGAATTAGGAGGGCTTTTGTGGAAGGCAAGGAGTGGGAAGCTTTGTGGCATGTCTAATTTGAGCATTTATCTTTCATTTCTTGGGAGTTAAGTGTGAGAGGGTCTTAAATTCTGAGTCTAGGACTACTGAATAGTGGCTAGGCTATATGTCTGCTCCCAGGGGAAAGCAATGCTACTGCACTTTATAAAATACAAGACCCTCGGTAGTTAAAGTAAGTGCCTGCCCCCCCCAAAAATAATTAAAAGTTAAAAGTTTTGGTAACAAATCTTTAGTTTTTGTAGACTCAGGGCAAGTGGTATCCTTCTACTTTCTCAGTCTCTAGCAAAATACTTTGTGGGGGAAATGTGGAAGGGAAGCAATATCCCTGTTTTAGAGCAGATAATTGCCAATGCAAGTCAGAATTCAGGTTATTAAGTAATAATACATGAGAGATGTATAGATATTTTTAGTCAGAGAAGTGAAAGAATGAATATTACTCAAATTCATTTGAGAAATACATCCACAAAATACCATTACATGCAATTCCCTTTGCTGCTTATAAATACAACTCTGCCTAAGCCTTTAATGGGTGGGTAGCCATGGCATTTAACTGCCAGCTGCCTTTAAACCTTGAGCAGGTCAGCAGAGACACAATGCTATCAGGGATAATTTGTCATTTATGTATTTCCGTGGAGTGATAAAAAATGTCTTGCTGAGAAGGGTCCTTGTGGGTGTCAAATACTGCTACTGCCTGTAATGGAAATAAAGGAAAAAAAAAAAAGGCTAGCAAATAGATGTTTCTGTAAATGTAACTTTTAGTTTGCAAGTAGCCTTGAGGCTAAAAGATAATTTCACCTCTACTGAGGTGAAGTAAAGAGGTGGCAGGTGAACAATTCAACCTCTGTGTTATTTATAGATTGAAAACAACTCCTGGCATGTGTGCTGCTTCTGAAATTCATTAAAGGCAGTTGAACATCCAGAATGTAATATACACAGACTTGCTCTCTTCCCTCTCCTAATTTCAATTTTTAAGTGCTTCCTTGAGACAGATATAGAATCAGTCATCATGTCTGGCATGTGGTGTGCATTAAGGACTGGAGCCAAAACTTACTGAAGTCATTGGTTGTCTTTCAATTGACTTCAACTGGCTTTGGCTCAAGCCTTCAAGAAAAAGACAAGAAAAAATAAAAAATATGGCTGCACGTGGTTCAGTCTAAAAGGGCTGAAACAACCCCAAATCTTACTTACCCTCTCAAAATAAGTGGACATAGGGTAGATGAAGAGACCTACATAGACCTGGAGCATGCAGATGAAGATTTTTGTTTCTCTGTGCCTGCAAATCCCCAGCTCCTGGTGCTGCAGGGCCAAGCTGCAGGGCAGGAATTCAGGGCTTGTGCTTATCCCTATGTTCCTCCTGCATGGGGACAGTGGATGCCGGATGCCTGGAGTTAAAGATGTTTGTCACATGTGTGTTGACTCTGCTCGTACCACCAGCTGCCACAAACCCTGTGTCACATGTGGTGGGATTCTCTCACATCTTAGGCAATTACTTTGGTCACAGGCAATTTGTTCTACAGAGGAGGGCGCTTTAATAGATTTAACGTAATTATCTTTCTCTTACAAGGAACTCCGGCTTGTAATGAAACCACACTCACTAACTGAAATTCCTTATGGCCTTCCCGTGGCTGATAGGGGTGACAATATTTATAACTTCTAAAAAAGTTTGTCTTCCCTGAGTTTTAAGTTTTTCTCGACAAGGGAAAGGATTTTGGGGGAAAAAAAGGGCTATTTTCTCTTTCAAATAATGTTAAAAAAAAAGTCATAATAGTGTATGTCAAGGAAAAACGTGGAAAGACAGAGAAGTTCAGTGCTCTGCAGTGGTGCCAGCTACAGCACTGGGGAATGCAGTGCTGCAGTAAACATCAGGAAATGGTGATCCAGTTTTGGGATACCATTTTAGAGGATATATTTAATATGTTGCATCCTCAAATGTGGTATAGAATATTCTCTTTTATGCTCTCAGGGGACAGAAAACCTCATGTAGTGTAGAATGAGTTTTTCTTCTAATCTGTTTTTCTATAATTTTCTAACTTCTCCGTGATGGCTTTCCATCTCTGAATTAATGTTTCTCCTCTTCCACTGAGACAATCTCTGCTTTTTGTCTCAAACAGTGGTGTCATATACTCAGCTCAAACCAGGACAAGGATCTGCTAAACCATATATATCCAAAGGCAAGCAGATTTGGCCTGGCCTCAGGTTACTAATGACCACCAGACTTTTAGGATAAGACACACTTTTTCCTTCTTTCTTTCTCTTTTTTTCTCTTTCTATCTCTCTTTCTTTCTTTCTTTTCCTTCCTTCCTTCCTTCCTTCCTTCCTTCCTTCCTTCCTTCCTTCCTTTCTTTCTTGTTTCTATCTTGTTAAATAAGCTTTATTCTTAAAGAGAAAAAATGTGATACCCCTCTACCATATTTGGTGTTGGCAGCTCATGAAAGATGACCCTGATTCTATTCTTATTCCTAATGGGACTGACACTATGTCCTTTACTTATTTTTCAGATAGATTCAAGAAATTAATCTCTTCTTGCATCTTGGTGACAGAGAGGATGTGCTGGACTGATTTCATTCTTGGCAGGTTGTACAGGACATATGGCTTTTGCATTGCACTATTGTTGCTGGCAGAACAGAGCCAAAAAGATGGATGAATTGTTTGTAGGATTGCCTCCTATTCATTTTGCTGTCTCTCACCCAGGCCCATTTTCTTCCTTGCACTCATCCTTACAGACCTGCTTCAGCAGAAGCTTCTCCCCTGGTAGAATAATATTAAAGTGTCACAAATGACGATGAGAAGGTTTCAAAGTAGGCTGCTTTAATTCTCAGAAGGATTTTGTGTATTTCCAATCAAAAGGTTGTGTTTGTGCCTTGGTAGGATTTCATCAGGGAAAGGATGAGGTGGTGCCTTCCAAAGCAAAGGTGTTTCTGTTTGCTTTCATTCTCCAGCAGGAAATGCCTGGGCAAAAAAGGATCATGCTTTGCTGCAGGGTGTCACGTTGCTCCTGTTGGGGCCATGCTTTTTTTGCTGCTGACAACCCTGCTTTCCTTCTGACTGTGGACATCACTGGAATTATGGACCCTAGAAATGCTGAAATCTGGCAACCCTGGCAACAAAAAGGATTTTTATGCTTTATAAACACACACCCATTCCATATTGTTTGATGCTGACACTCTTTTGTGTTTGCTTTTTCTTTGTGTGTTTGTCACACTGTATTGGTTTTGCATGGTCTGTTTTTTGGTAGTGGGGGGGGCCACAGAGGTGGCTTCTGTGAGAAGCTGCTGGAAGCTTCCACCATGTCCAGCAGAGCCAATCCCTGATGGCTCTGAAAATGGACATGCTGCTGCACAAAGCTGGGCCAATCAGAGGAGGCTGGTAACACCTTTGCGATAACATATTTAAGAAGAAAATCAAAACAAAGTGCACACAGGTTTTCTTCTAGTCAGAGAAGAGGAGAAGGTGAGAACACGTGAGGGAAAACAACATGGCAACACCAAGGTCAGTGAAGAAGGAGCGGGAGCAGCTGCTCCAGGCACTGGAACTGAGATTCTTCTGCAGGCTGTGGTGAAGACCATGGTGAAGCAGCTGTGCCCCTGCAGCCCATCGGGATCCACGGGGGATGCAGAGATCCACCCGCAGCCCATGGGGGAGGTGCCTGTGGTGGAGCAGGTGGATGCCTGGAGGAGGCTGTGATCCAGTGGGAGTCCCAGTGGAGAGAGAGGGCTCTTGCTTCCAGGGTGGAGCAGCCTGTCCTTGGAGGACTGAACCCCATGGAAGAGTGACTCATGCCGCAACAGTTTTGGGAGGACGGTTTGCCTGTGAGGGAATTCACATTGCAGCAGGTTTGGCAGGACTGCTGCTTGTGAGAGTGGACCCACGGTGGAGAAGTTCACAGAGATCTGTCTCCCATGGGAGGGACACCACGGTGTCACAGGGGAAGGACTCCTCTCCCTGAGCAGCAGAAGAAAATCTCAGGTGACCAACTGACCAAACCCCCATGCCCTGTTTCCCTGTGCTGTCAGTGGGAAGGAGGGAAGTGCTGGAAGGAAAAGGGTGTTCTAAGGGCTTATTTTACTTCTAATTAGCCTCCTCTGATTCTGTTAGTAATTAATTAACTTTGCAACTTAAGTTGAGCCAGTTTTGCCCTTGAAGTGTTTCCTCCCATTTCTTACCTCAACTCATGAACCCTTCATTAATTTCTTTTTCCCTCTCCTCTGCCCAGTTGTGGCAGGGTAGGGTGCGTGAACGGCTTTTGTGGGTGCCTGGCATTGGGCCAGTGTCAAACCAAGAGACGCATCTTGCAGAGGCAAACTGGCACCTGCCCCAGATGCCCCTGTTTTACTAAGACTTTGAGAAGGAAAGAGGTAGTATCAGGAGCCAGAGCAACCTCCATCCTTGGAGATGGGCAGAGAATGACTGAATGCTCCTTGTGCTGAAATGACCAGACCTGCTCGTGGCAGGGCTGGGACTGGGGACACCCCATCTTCCCTTCCGTCCAGGTGGTCCTGGGATCTTCTGATCCCACAATCTATTTCTCATAGTTTCACCCACTCTCTCCCTGTACTTAACCTCTGAAAGAATATACGCCTGTCTTCCTGATCATGTATGGCATGCTTTTGAAGTTTCTAGAAGTTTCCAGAAAGCTGTGGTGCAAATGTAGATTGCAGCCTTACAGTACATAAAAGATGATTATGAAAAAGAGAGAGAGAGCTACTTTTTACATGGGCAGATAGTGGTAGGACAAGGGGAACAATTTCAAACCAAAAGAGGAGAAATCTAGATTAGATGCTAGGAAGGAGGTGGAGACTGACATAAGTCTGGGGGTGAGTTTTAGATCAGGCTGTACAGGGGGATTCCCATGCTTAGGGACTCCTGAGCAACAGCCCAGAGCCCTGTCCACACCTGGGATTTCATGCCAGCCAACCAGGTGAGGAGAAGGTGGAGAAGGGAGCATCGTGGGACATTTAAACAGCTCCCGGGAGCGTGAACAACCCAGAATGCATCAAACTGAGTGGGCAAACAGTGCAGGGACAGCAGTCAGGGTAGGCAGGGTGAGCAGGAAGATGTGGTATCCTTCCCATTAGTTCAAGTGGAATGTTCAGGAGTAATTCCCACAAGGCAGGATGCTAAACTAAACACTCTGTGTGTGCCAGAAAGGATGTGGCAACACAAATGGATACAGGGGTCCAGGTGCTGGGCTGCAGCGAGTGCCAGAGCCTGGCACTGGCATCAGAGGGTAACAGATAACATCTCTGTGAGATGAGAACAGGTCAATGACCTGCTCTGCTTGCTGGTACAACTCAAAGAGGAGATGAAAAGGTTAAGCAGTAGGGATCTGAGGAAAAGATTGACTGGTGGAGCCATTCTGTACCTGCCCAAAGGCAAATGTATCAGCCAAATGCATCTCAGGAAGTGCTGTGGTCAGTCTTGGGCCCCTCTTTAAGGTGACTTCAAAGGTCATGGAGGTATTGGAGTGTGTCCAGCAAGGGCAACAAGGCTCATGAAGGGTTTAGAAAACATGTCTTATGAGAAACAGCTGAGGGAGCTAGGTTTGTTTCGTCTTGAGAAGAGAAGGCTCAGGGGGGACCCCACTGCTCTCTAAAACTCCCTGAAAGGAGGTTGCAGTGAGATGGGAGCTCATCTCTTCTGCTGTGCCTGCAGTGAAAGGACCAGAAAAAATGGCCTTAAACTGAGACAGGCGAAATTCAGATTAGATATTAGAAAAAAATTTCTCTGTTTTGGTAGTCAGGCATTGTAATAGGTTGCCCAGGGAGGTGATGGAGTCACCATCCCTGGAGGTGTGTAAGAGGCATCTGGATATGGCACTGGGTGATGTGGTTTGGTGGTTTAGGGGTTACAGTGGCAGTACTGGGTAGATGGTTGGACTGAATGATCTTAAAGGCCTCTTCTAACCTTGATGATTCCATCCTCCAGACGACTTACATTTTCTAACTATATATCCCCAGCTCTTCACCTATTTGTATTTTTATTATATTCTGATATTTATTATCAGCTGAGGGACCACAAGGTACAACTCAGTGTTTTCATGAAAATTTGGATGTGTCTCATAGAAAAGATGATTTTAATGAACAGCCACCGCTTTATTTTTGAAATCTGGGCTTGTCACATAGAATTCTGTCTCTGGATGTCATTAGGGTACTACTGAAACTTTGTATGAAACAGTGATATTTATTTTATTTAATACTAGAAAAAAATCCGTGTATAAAAAAATGCCCATAAATTAAAAAAAGGTTGAGAAAATCGCTGCTAATATTTTATGTGAAATGAAGGTCCACAAGGAAGGGAAGAGGACCAAGAACTACTAGCAACACTTCAGGATCCATTAATGCAGAGAGAGTTACAAGAATAGGCCATAATTATCTAACATAATACCAATTTAAATAAACAAGCATTTCTTTCACTATTTCCTGTAGGGAAATTCTTGAAACAACAGGGGCATGGCGAGCTCCTACAGTGCTGGGAAAATCCTGCATACTTAGGCCTCCACGAGCCCTGGCGAAAACATCCTAGCCTTGAAGGAGAGAAAGAATGTAAGTAGAGGGGCCCTAAACAGGAGCTAAGCCGGACATGTAAGCCATGAGCACGGTTGCAGGAAGGACACATGCTGCCCCAGAGGTAGCCTATGGGACAGGGTCACTGGATGCGTGAAACGCTGTGCTTAACCAATCACGGGGATTTGCTCGGCACGTGGACACTTTGTAAGTGGATAAAAGGGAGCGAAAAAAGATAAATAAAGGACTCATTCACCATACTTCTATGAAGACTTGTGTGTCTGACTCTGGGACCCTCTACATCTGGCGCCCGAACAGGGACACTTTCGGACACCAGCTACGCACAGATCTGGGAGTGGTTAGCTGGGCGGTACGTCGCCGGACGGACGCTGGAGTACCGAGAGACACAATCGGCGTTCAGGTACAGTGCTGAGAGATGTATAGGCATTGAAGCACGGCTCACAGTGCTTGCATTTGCGAACTTGAGCGGGTAGAGAGGTCGGGCAGGAGTCCAAAGACCGAGAGGTCTGGGACTAAGGGAAGGAGTGTGCACGCCTTCCCCTGCCCACTGTGGAAAGCGGCATCATGGAGAAAGAATATGCTGCCGCCACAAGACTGTTAATAAATATTCTCTCAAAGAGAGGCGAAACGGTAGCTGAAAAACAGCTCTTAAAGTTGACTTTTTGGGGGAGGAAGAACGGGCATTTTCAGACCCCCCTGTTGCTCTTTAAAGCGGACGCCTGGCGGGACCTAGGAGACCTGATGTGGGACCTGATGGTACAAGGAAAGGGCAAAGAGATCAAGGACTTACGGTCTCCATGGCGAATCGTGATCAATATGTTGCGGGACATGCAGGCGGAGAAAAAAATTGCGGC
>WEIT01037571.1:0-10950 GCA_013389985.1 Dryoscopus gambensis | reverse complement strand
TCAGTTTTACCAAAAAAAACCTGTCCACCCTGTTAAAAATAATTGCACAGCTTTTTGTCTGAACTTGTCTGGTTCTGGTTCCCAACTACTGAATTTCTTAGAAAGGGTGTGGGATGGGGAATCTCTCCCAGATTTCCCTGAAAAAGCCAACTATTAACTCAGCAGAACATCTCTGTCACTTTATACTTAAATAGAACGCAATAGACGCAATATAAAAAAAATAAATGTCTGTGTTCTGGGTGCCTCTCAAAACTCACCATCAAAAACTGTTCATGGAGGAAGGCCAGTGGATGTACCGTATACCCTGGAAGAGCAGAAAATCTGTCAGATGGTTGACACAAAAATAGACACAGAAGTAAAAATTCACTTTCTGCTTGGTCTCCCAAGCATTCATGGATAAAAATAATAATGGCAATGAGAAGCCACTTTGCTTTTATACAACAAAGAACAGTCATAGTCAATGACCTTGAGTGCTGAGAGCATGCAAGAGGCATACAGGGAAGTTACGAGATGTGATTATTCTAATGGAGCACTGTTACTGAACCAGCAGCATTCCATGCACCATCTCAGTGGCACAAACAAGAGCAGAGAATTTTGAGCTGCAAAGTAATATGCTATAAAATAGGGTCAGATGTATAGTAACGGACAGATCCCAGAAGACATGCCATTGCTGTGCAGACAGGTGGGATCCCATAGCAAGATCATTGCCTTGTAATTTACTTTGGAGTGATTTCTCTGGATTCTTATTTTGGCTACCAGGAAGCAGACTGGATATAGATGGTAGTTCCTGATGGAGTTTAATTCTTTGTGAGAGATGGTTAGATTTACTTATATATCTTTTAGCATTCATTATAGCCTTCAGAAGACAAGGGAAAGCCAGGATAAACTACTCATGACTGTAGCTGTGCTGCATACTGTATAATGTGTGAAGCTACTGTGAAAAAGATACAAAACTGCATCTTCAATAATTATTATGAAAAAATGTCTGTATATACTCTAGATATTCCTGATTAATTCACAGGGAGGTCAGTTGGAGTAAATATGTGAGATGCTTTTTCAGAAAAGTGATTCTGCAAAAGCAGCAAATAAAACTGAGGAAACACTAAGGAAATTCCAGCTTAAAAAAAACCAACCAAACAAAAAACCCAAACCAAAACAAACTCCCCCCAAAAAACCAAAAACCAACCAACAAACAAACAAACAAAACCCCCAAAAAACCAAAACCCCAACAGCTGTATGTCTGCTTTTTACCATGATCAACAAATGTTTTTTACACTATTAGAGTTCTTTTTACGTAAAAATGTGTTTTAGTAAGACTAAAGGTTCAGTAGTTATTTTCCTTTTTCAATGTATTGATCACAGTGTGGAAAAGCAACAGTTCAGACTTAAGGACTCTGTTACTGCACAAAGAACACCAGCCATTTAAATATCTAGGTCTCTTATACTCTCTGAAAAAGACTGTGAAGTGTGTAAAAGAAATATATTCTGTTTTAGTCAACCATGTATGTTTATCGACATATTCATGGGAGCTGAGTAGCAATGGAGTCTCCAGAAGCAGCAATTGAAAACACTTTCCTGATGGCACCATTGGGACAATTAATTATTCAGTTTCTCATGGAGAAATACGTTAGTGTAGCTAAATGAAGACAGGAGAGAACACAACACTTAAAACAAAGTGTTTCTCATTTAAAGCATAAATTCACGTACATAGGTCTAGTTCACTTTTGTCAGCAAATATGCAGCTTCCAGTACCATGGTCAATTTAGGTATGTTATTGACAGAGGCAGAAAATAAGGTATTCAGTAACATACACACTTTTTCTTCAACAGCTCTGTGTCTGTCTGTCTGTGTAGTTTTCAAAGACAAAAATCTTCTATATCACTTATGAAAAAGCATTTTGGATTTGGAAAGAGGAAAGTACTTCAGATATGCTGCTTTGATTTCATATTAATTCATAAATGTAATGATCTGTATTCCAGCAATGTGTTGAGTAGTCAAAAGAAGATAAAAACATGTATACAGCATTTTGATGAGTTACATGACATTATGTCATCATAAAAGAAAAATGAAATTGGGAACATTTTACCTACACAGGAGAGACAGTATATTAACATTTTGCCTTAAAAATTCAATAACCAAAAATGTAAGAAGTTACAGAATTTCAGACCTTGCAAAACTCTGAACTGAATTTGGCTCCATTTCCTAAACATGATAATTTATATTTACAGAGTATATTTATACTTAGAGAGGTTACAACCAAAGTCTATTACCAGAATCATGTATAAGAATTATACTTGCACACTCTGTGATGGCAAAAACCAATAATATGCACAGCAATGAAATAAATGGTTCCTGCAATATTTTCTCCACATTTCTGCAATCAGGTAGGGCCATAGAGAAAATTCATATATTCATAGTATCTTCCAGTATGGAACTAAAATGTAGATAAAGAGCCATAAGGAATTAGAGAACTAAAAATTATGCTTTTTCATTACATTTTCATGCCCTAACATTCATTCCACAGCTCACTGTGGAGTATCTTAACTTTTCCTTACAGGTTTTTATGCTCTTCTCCTATATAAGCAATCCTATTTCAATATTGTTTAGTTTAGCCCCATATGATCTGCCTTGAAGAAGAATTTGGATTCCTCTTTCAGTGCTAAACTAGAAAAAATCATGCACCTGAGCTTCAGAGTTACCACAGCATTTGAACAAAATGTGTTTAATTTTTAACATGTTGAATCATATGTGACTTGTGTTGCAACCCAAAGTCAAGAAAGAATTTTCCAGAAATCTCTGAGAAATAGATGTTCTAGTTCTACTGTTCTTATTTAAAGGTTAGGAATTATGACTTTTTACAATTTCTAACTCAAATTATACAAAGAAAAATCAAAGCTTTTTAGCATTGGTTTATGTAGCTATTTTTGGCATTAAGAAAATAAGTCACTTAGTATGCACTGCATTATTGTACTATTGTGCTGGCACCAATTTGTTTGTTTACTGATTGAAGCTAATTTAGCCAGTTTATAACATGTCAGAATTTTTCCAGGGGTTATAGAATACATGCTTTTTGGAGGCTTGCACAACCACTGATAATTAGAACATTAGCCCTTGGGTTGTTTCCTTTCTGTTTTTCCAAAAGGAATAAAAAACCACCTGGATGTGTTAAAACACCTGGGTAATTTATATGGAACACACACAACATACACATACACTTTCTTCCCCAAAACAGTAGAGCTTCTGTTTCCATGCTGGCACAGAAATGATTGATATAACTAACGACTGATGAAGTAAAACCACTAGCTGTAAATAATTTCACAGTAAGCTTGTGTTTGTTGTTATACAAATAAGGGCCCGATTCCTATGTGTATTCTTCACTGACATGACACAGAGATGGAAAATGGCATCCAAACTTGATTTTTTCTATCACTTCTCTTAAAAAAGATTGCAGCACTGCATTTAAAACTACTATCAAATATTTTCACAGAAAAATTCTACTCACATAAATGAATACTATTTATAAAAAATGTATTTTGAAAAGCAAAAATCTTTTTTTCCACCTAGAAAGGACTTTCATTTTTGAAAAATAATTATTGAGCTTCCTGATGTGAAAAGACCTTTTTTCCATCATATTCCTGAAGTAAATTTAGCCAGCAATCAAAAATATCCTAATTGTCATGCATACCTTTTTGGGGAAGGAATTGCTTGATAGCTCACTGTAATTTTAAATTGGTGGGAAACCAAAAAACTGCTGTTCATTTGGAAATCACTTTGTACGAAACCAATAGTTTATTATTAGTTTGCAAATTAAGACAGGACAAAGTAAAATTATTCCTCCAAATAAAGGAATAGGAAAGTTCTTAAGACAAGAAAAGTGTGACATTTTCTTTTATTTTGGTTCAAAAGCTGTAGTCTGTTCATAAGGCCCATCTGAAAGACTTCTTCTATATCTACTGAGAGAACAGCAACTCCTGGAAAACTTCAAAAGTTCCAAAATATCAACAAAAACTCAGGGTGAGAAGAAGACAAAATTACTTATCTCACTCTTTCTTTTATGACAGACTTATGGCAAGGATGCTAAAGGTGTTTTGCCTTATCACACTTCCTAGAAAAAGGAAAAAAATATTAAAATTACAAAAATCATACCTAGAAATTTCAGAGAAAAACATCTTCACATGTTTTATTCCTGGGTGATTTATACTTTCTTCATACTTCTCTTGTACTGGATCATGATGACATATCCTTGACATCAAAGGTATCTTGAAACCTTGGTTTATGCAGCTGAGCTATTTTGTGTTTATATAAAGAGAAAAAATCTTACCATCTTCACTCATGCAAAACCACAGTTTTGCTGCAGGATTCAAGTACGCAGACTACATAACACCCTTAGAAACAATTAAGAAAATTCTTCCATCCAACTATGCACATTGGGAACAAAACCCTAACCAGCCAAGACTAAAACATAAACATTTTTCTTCCAAAAATGAAAAATATTTGTCTGACCTGAGCTGTGCAGTATTCTCTGTACCCAAGGCCTGAACAAGGCACTGTAGGTACCCGCTGCGAGCCCTCAGCCACGCTGCCTGCGAACCCAGCACAGGGAACACAATACTGATGCTGTAGGAGACTGGCCATAGTTTTCTGGGGGGTTGTGGTTTCTTTGTAAAACACTGGAAGAACACCGTGATTAAGTTCCTTCATCCTTTGCCAAATCTGGGCTGTGTTGAGGCCTCTTCCTGACAGCGTTCCATCTCTGTGCTTGCATGCATCTCCTCAAGGGCTTGCATGGCATGGATCAGCCATTACCACATCAGCCTGTGGAGAAGGGCCCATCCCTGGATGCCCCTTGGCTACCCTGAGAGCTCATATGCTTCCACCTGCTGCTTTTATGTCATAGAGTCAAAAGCTGAAGTGGACTCGTGTACGGAGGCAGTTTGGGCTGCTGGGGGGAGAGCAGGAAGAGGAGGCTGGAGGCACGGCATGCACTGTATGCCGGGGAGTGGAGAGCTGCAGGCAACCCAGGCTCAACATTGCCTCTGACACAGCCCACAACTCCATATCAAAGCAAATAACAAGAACTCCAGTGTAAAACTGCCTGACTTTTATTTCTGCCTTTCCAAGCTATTGGCTCCTTCACTAATAATCGGGATTTATTACTGGGCCCATCTGCTGCCTCTCTAAGGTCAAAAGGTAAACCGCAGGCATCGCTGATGTCCCCATCAAGGTAGCTAGTAGTAAATGGACCCTGACAAGTGTACTTTTAAAAGAATATTGTGGCAAGAGCACTCTGAGCATGAAAGTCAAGCTGATAAAGAAAATAAAGTCCAAAATACTAAAAAGATGTCAGCTTTTAACCCATTAATCCAAGTGATGGAGTCCAGCTGTCCGTCTTCTATCTGAGCAGCAGTCAGAAAGAAGAATGAGCTCCTATGCCCAGTGAAATGTAATCAGGTCAATCTCTCTACAAGGAAATTCCTAGCACATCACATTTTACTGTATTCCTAGTGCAGACTCCTTAAAGGTACCAAGAAGTACGAGTAGAAAGAGGATGAAGTCCTTGTCACGGTACTCGCTGTTTCTTTGTGACATAACGATGTTTCATGAAGAGCCACCACTGTGGTTTTGTTTCTCAGCTTTTCACTTTTGCTCACCAAGACCTGGCTCTGAGGCATTTATTTCTGTAGCTAAAGCAACATTTTTCAAGTTCAAGGGATAACCTCTGTCCCTTGCAACTGCAGCCCTCCTGATTTCTGACACTGCTGAAATAAGGATCACAGTTTTCCTTCTGCATTGCTCTGTGTTTTTATTCAGGGTGATGTAAAGGGACCGCAGCTAAGGTTAAACTCTCCAGATAATTTTGTTGGTACATTTTATCAGTTTCCGGGCAGGAAACTCCTTTTCGACTGCATTTCCAGCTGAGAATAGAAAGTGAAAAGGGCAGAAAGACTGATGTGAGATAGAGCGGCCCTTTTTCCAGTGGAGATGGAGGATTTACCTCACAGTTTGAGAACAAATTAGAAACTGACAATGTGTCAACAAAGAATTACTTGCTTTGTCTCAGCTAATGTTTCAGAGAGGTTATCTATATCCATGCAGCAACACCGCAAACAAGCAGCAGGTTGCTGACAACTGATGTAAATAGCTACAATTCCTCTACTCTCAGGGTCATACATTACTAGCATCATTTTCTTCTTTCCATATAAAGCAGTTGGTGGAGATAGTGATTTGTAGCATATATATACAAATGAATTTCCAGTCAACAGAGACATAAGGCAGATTTTTTTTTCTGATTCCAGGTGCCGTGCCATCAGCAAGTGCTCATGGTCTGCAAACACTCCAGCAATTTATTTTCACCTTCTGAAGGCAGGATGGAGAGTGAAAATGGAAGACATGGGTAAGTAGAAGCTTGTTTAGATTAAACTTTCAGATCTTTTGCTTTTCCACCTTGTATATAAGGACTTATTTTCCTTTCCAGGGAACAAGCGACAAGTACAGTGGCATTGACTCTGCATGTGATTAGTGGTGAGTTGTTCTCATTAAGCTCTCTTTACTATTAAAGCTGATGATGACTGCAATGTCATAGAATCAGGGAATGACAGAACGGTTTGGGTTGAAAGGGACTTTAAATATCACCTCGTTCCAAAAACACTGCCATGGGCAGGGACACCTCCCACTAGTTCAGGTTGCTCAGGGCCCCTTCCAAGCTGGCCTTGAACACTTCCAGGGATGGGGCATCCACAGCTTCTCTGGACAGCCTGTGCCAGGGTAAAGAATTTCTTCCTAATGTCTAAGCTAAATTGACTTTCCTTCAGCTTAAAGCCATTATCCCTTGTCCTACCACTACTTGTGAAAAGTCTCTCTTCAGCCTTTTTGTAAGCCACCTTCAGGCACAGGAAGTCTGAGATAAGATCTCCCCAGAGCCTTCTCTTCTCCAGACTGAGCAGCCCCAGCTCTCTCACCCTGCCTTCAGACGCCCTCTAGCATGGATGCCACATGCTTTTCTTCAATGTTTACACTCCCTTGAGCATTTGCTGCTAATGCCTCTGATAAAAATCCAGAACTGATTGGTTAAATCCAGATTCGCCTCCAGACAAAACTCTCCTTATGCACCCTCCTACATCCCAATCCTAACACCCACGGACAAGGATATTCCATGCCAGACTGCCAGTTTCAGTACCAGTTAGCCAGTCTAATTTGAGTCATCAAAGTGTGAAAGGTTGAAAGTCCTGCTTTCAGTACCAGTTTCAGCATAGCCTTACCTTTGAACCTGTCTGAACACCTGGATTATTTTCCAGTGTATTTGATTCTCTAAAATAAAAGATGTCTGCAAAGAAGGCTTAAGAGCAAATAAACTGAATGGAAAGCTAGTCACAATGGTCAGATTGTCAATCATGGAGGTTACATCTATGCAAGGAATGGGTATGGCAGGAGCAGACAGAGGGCAAATTTACCCCCTGGTACCTCACCAACCTACCTGTGCTCAGAGTAGTAGTAAGTGTCTCTAGAGATAATGGGGTATTTCAGTCTCTGTTTGTCTGTTCCTTGGCCTCTGCTGAGGTTAAAACTGTGCCAGCTGTTGATAACTCTAATGGTGTTTTCCTGATATGGAAACCTATTCACCAGAGATCATAATGGGAGTATCAGTGTTTAGTACAAGTCCTCTGCAGTTATCAGATATTAATGGCTTTTAGTCTGTACTGACCTGACAGGCCAGACCAAAGCCAGGAATACAGAAAGAGAAAAGGTTGACAATTACTTTATTTTAATAATACAGAAAGAGGAGCTGTGACATATTGTAAAAGAAATCCTTTAAGGTTTACACCTTAACCTCTTTTAGATCATTAAGGGAAAGCCATTAATTTGTTTTAAAATAGAGGAGAAAGATAAAACCACACAAAAAATACTATGCAGTAGATGAACACATGTGCCTTGAGAGGAACACAATTTAGACTTAGAAGCATCATTGTACTTCTCACAATTACATTTGTTCACCTGCTTCTTAAGTGTACGCTTGTGGCTTGTTAACAAAATGGAATTGTTTGCTGTACAGAGGCTCCTAGGTGCAAAGTTAGAGCTAGCCTTGTATTTTTGCCATCCTGTTGTACTGTGTGGCAGGTTTTTAAGTTTTTCTTCCAGTTTTAATGTCTCTTCTTTATGTTCTTTGTAATTATGTAAGTAGAATCTCCTAAGTCTATTTTGTCCTTCAAATCAACATGGCAAAAATATCGATTCAGGTAATGAGGCACAGGTGTACCTTGTAGGCACTCCATAAAGAATTCTTTCCTGGGGAATCAGCCCAAAGTTACTCAGCGCATTTCTGTAATTGTGCTACATTAGGCAAATTACTATATTAAATAGCCCACATGCTCACATTTCCACCTGAGTGGGGTGACGCTAGGTTGTACACTTGGGTCGTAATAAACAACAGGCAAGAGGAAACGATTAGTTTAAGAAGACTTGCTAAACAGAACTTTTCTGCCTTTTTTACTCTTGTGTTTAATCATGACTCTTCATTTCTGCATTTTACTTCAAAGTACAAAGAAAAAGGCCATAGAAGTTCCCACTATTGTCATTTAGGTCCCTTCTTTATTCTTTTGTCCTTCCTTCCTTCTCCTTATCACTTCTTTTTATAGCAACAATGTGTGTGAGACACTCTGCTTCAGCTCTAGACAGTCATTTTTCAAATAACCCCTGTGTGTATCAGATCCTTGATCTGTAATTTTTTGGATCGAATGTTCTGACTGCTCCTCTATGTATTTGTAACTTCATCCAAAATGTTGTGAGACACAGGCACCACTTTGGTCAAATCCTCAGAGGACATTACTGAACATTTATTTCCTAAAATAACTAGTAATTGTTTTAATTCATCTGTGATTTTTTTCTTCCTTTAAACTCTATTTGTTTCTCTGATTGAATAAATGTTTCAGTCCCTCATTTGTTAATTTTTTTACTGCCCTGTGATAATTTCTTTCTATTTATTTATGCAGGGGATTATATTTGTTTTTCCTTTTGACAATAGGTTGATACAATTTAAGCATTATGATGATGCCTTGTCCAGCTACCTAGAAANTTTGTTGTGTCTATCTGGCCTAAGAGAGCAGCTAACAAGCTACAAGAAACTTCAGAGTTAGACACTAGGCAATACAGGATTTGAAAAGTAGAAAAGTTAAAACCTAAGGCATCAATGAGACCTTTCTCTTTCTTTATTTCCATCAAAAAGTGTCTTTGTGGACTTAAGCCTATCTGTCAAAGTGCAAAAAAATTGTCATTCAAACTGGAGATTACTGTCCAGAAGGTTGGTTAAAAAAAAATAAGTGTACTATGTATCAAAGCTCTTCAACATCAACAACTGACTTCTTCTCACAGATAATTTCTTAAAAGGCTAATTATTTTCAGTGTCTGTCATAGAAAATTGACCAACCACTTGCAATAACCTTTACCTGCAAGTATCATCTGTAGAGATATTTTATTAAAACTCTAGGTCCAGTAGTATCATTTGTAGAAACTGTTATTTTAAGTCTTCAAAATTTTTTACTCCCAAACAAGTATGAAGCCCTCGGGGATTATAATTGTTAAGTCATGAAATATTGTATGTAAAGGTGAAATGCAAGGATATATAAAAATTGATAAGATAATTTTACCCCCTACATCTTTCAGTTCAGTCAGACGTTCCTGTAACAGAGTGTGTTAGAAATACTCCTTTTTTGCATGAAATCACTGACTCCATACTCTTTCATGACAGCCCTCTTCCCACCACTTTCTCCCACTTCTCTGAATCTGGTTAGAGAATCATAATGCTTATGAAAGCAACACCTTTGAGGAAAGCATGTAACTGCTGATTATACTATTTATTTCGCTTTAATGTGTCAATAAAAAGGTAATTACATTTCATTTGGTTTTAGACTTATAATCGTCTTGGAGGAAAAGATTTGCCTGCTGTAACCAAATCCCAGAGATAAAAGCAAAAAGAAAGACAATAACCTTGCTATTTTCTTCAAGATAGAAGAGTTTACTATTAAAAACATAAATTGACAGATCCTTTGAAACAATTATTCTGAAACCAAAATGACCATAATTTCTTTTAAAAGATGCTGTTCCAATAAATGATCACATACTGAAAAACTATATCCATGTCAGGATAATTATATCAAAACAAATTACAAGAATACACTTGAAAGCCTTTAGTTACTGCTGCTAAATCTAAAGTAATTTTAAATTGTGGGGGTTTTTTCTGCTGTCCTTTGTCTTCTCTCAACTTTTCTTGCACTTTTAAAATGAAAATACCGTGGAAAACATCAATCATTTTCATGAAAAAGTCCAACACCTTTCTGAGGACAGCATCTGCTGATTTTATATTTGGTTACTAGACTGCTTGCAGCTGGTGATGACATCATATATCAATTGTAAAATTTGCCTTCATTGCTGTCAAATGCAAAGCCTTTTTGACTGAGGCTGGGGTATACTGGGCAGTTTATGAGTGCTTATCTTTTTATCAATATGATAGCTTTTTTTATAAAAGCTCTTAGCACCTGTATAACTTCATTAACTTCAACTGAGCATGTCTTATTGATGCCAGTGCAAGTGCAGATAAGTGCAGATTCTGAGAACACTGTTCCAGTGTCAAAAAAATGTTACTGGCAGTTTTTATCTTCCTTTTGTTGATAGCCTTTTTCTTCCAATAGCCCTTAATTTTTTTATCAGCATCTTAATAACAATACATTAGCAGTTCTTGTGGTACCACAAACTATTTTGTGCATGTTTTTATCAATCTTGCTGTACTCTAGTCTATTCTATTCTACTCCTCGTATAATGAAGTGATTTCTCAAACAGTTGGCCCTGCTACAGAGATGACCTCTTGTGATGCTATTCATTGTGGTATGCAAACACTTTCTGCTCACTCTTAAAAAGATTTGTGATTTTTGCATTTTGGAAGTAGGTTGCCTGTAGGCA